>JBAGKK010034672.1:0-10811 GCA_037177015.1 Euceroptres primus
TAATCCGTGTAAAACTGGCGACTGTGGCCCTTACAGCAAATGCGACTTATCATGTTCTTAGTTGGGACAGCAGATATAAGCTCTAAGATGAACTTATATGAGCCCTAATATGAGCTTATATTAGAGCTAATATAAGCTCATATTAAGGCTCATATGAGCTCTAATATATGTGCTCAATCAATCAATTAATAATCAAACTATTTAATTATTCCCTGCACTAATAATCATTTATATATTTCTTTTGATTATTTAACTCATTAACTATTAACTTGTATTTGTAACTTCTTGTTCTTCTTAATTAATAAATTAATGGTCAATTATAAATAATCAAAATTTCAGCTGTCTCAAACCTTCGTTCGGCTATCCTCGTCTCAGTTTCCAAATCATTTTGACTTGGATCTAAAGCGAAGAACATTCCATTCTTTTTCGTTAATTAATTAATTGTAACAGGTAAGTTTCGTTTGTCAGGACTTCACATACCTCTTTATAACTTAGGTGCATCGGGCGCGGAAATTACAAGCGAAACAAAAAACAGATATTTGCAATTTTTAAAAAATTTTCTTTAGCACTTAATTTAAATTTCTGAATGAAAATTAAATACAAAAATCATTTTTTTTAATTAAATTAAATTTACTTTACAAAAATTACTTTCTTTAAAAAATAAATTTACAAAAAGCACAAGGAAACCGCAGAAATCGAAACATACTTTTATGATAAGACATTTACATTTTATGTAAAAAGTGAAATTTAATCCATACACCCTAAACATAAACGAAATTTGTAATTTTATATTTTTGTCAAAACATGTGTCTTAAGAATATCAGTGCGTTACAAACCAATTGCGTAAATTTTGCGAAAACATCACTAGGATTCCTTAATTCTTTAAAATAAAATGAACATCAAATGTCTACTCTATATCCAGATAAAAACAACATCGAAAGACGCGTAACCCAAATTATCTCAAAAAAATCCGGAATTAGCAAAAGTTGTAAAAGAACCTCAACAACTTCCTCCTAGAACTAGAAGAACTCTTAACATCGATCAAAAGAAAGAATTTCAAAGCGCTGAAGAAAATAATCCAAGCAATAATCAATTAAATAATACTAATGCTTTTGAAAATACATTCACCGAAATGAACAATCCTAATTCGACAGTCTTATAAATCTGAAAAAACATTAATCCATGAAGCCAAAATTTCAATTAAGGAAATTGGTTATCAAGACGAAATTACACTTTCCCCTAGAAGCAAAAACTCTCAAATGAATCTTCAGAATCAGATTATACATCACTTCAAAACTGAAATTTAAAGTCAAAATACAGTAGAAAAACAAAACACTTATCAACATTTATTACCTGAAATAATAATAACAAAACCTGAGGAAGTTTCAAGTAATAACTGAGATCCAGAATTGGATTTACCAGATTCAGAAAATAACACCATTAACAAACTTCCAAATAACCAACAGGTCTCACTTCGAGACGCTCTCGAAACAGTACCTCTTTTTTGCGGAACAAACAATGTCCCCTTTTCTCACTTCGTAGAAGCTTGTATAGAAGCCATGTTAATGCTCCCCGGAGGAGACGTCGAAGCAAATTTAGCAAAATATTAATAAGTAAACTTACCGGCGAAGAAAGAAAATGCATATACGGACACTCAAACAATACAGTAGACGAGTTAATAAACAAATTAAAGTCAATTTATGCACCAGCAAAAACAGTATATCAATTAAAAGGAGAGCTTGGAAACATTTACATGTGGAAGAATTAAAATGTTCTTTCATACGCAACTTGAATTAAAGAATTAGCAGACAGAACCACAGACGCACATAAAATCCGAAATGAAGGAAAATCCAAAGTAATATTTGATTTCGATTTAGAAAAAGACGCGACAGATTGTTTCATTGGAGGTCTTAGACCAGAACTTGAAATCAGAGTTGATGGAAGTAAAACGTTTTCAGAATTCATGAGCAAAGCCATTGGAATTAAAAAAAGATTAGCTTTAAATAAAGAACTTAGAAAAGAATCCAAATTTTTTCAATCTGAACACAATAAAAATATTGTAAAAACATCGGAAGTTAAAATTACTCGTGTAGATGCCATATCATGTCAATTTTGCGGAAAACCAGGTCACGTCGCATCCATATGTCGTAATTTAATTCAATAATTATCAGATCTAGAAAAACCAAATAACTATAATAATCAGGGAAACAATCAAGGATCATTTTCAAGTCAACGACAATTCTCAAACCATAATCAAAGACCATTTAAGAATGATAATAATCAGCGTCAATTTGCAAGTAACAATCAAAGACCATTTAATGACAATAATAATAATCATTATCATTAATTTGCTAATAATTATCAAAAACCATTTAAAAATAATAATCAACGTCAATTTCCGAATAAAAATTATAATAATAATCAGTGGATGGTTTAAAAAATCCGGTCCGCATAATGTTAGACAGCGGAGCAAGACCAAATTTAATAAAAGGAAAATCAGTAGAATCACGAGTTGTAGTGAATAAATTAAATTGTTTAAAATTAATAGGTATTAATGAACATCCAGTATATACTCTTGGTCAACTAAAAATTAATATTTTAGGCATTCCAACAATTTTTAATATAATCCTTAACGAATTTCCGGTAAGACACGATGGCGCTTTAGGGACAAAATTGGTCACAAATAATAAAGTTAGTATCAACTATGGCAAAGGTCAATTTAAAGTAAATGAAAAATATTATCGCATTAATACCCAAGAAGATGAAACAATTGCAACAGAAAAAATAAAAAATATTTTTATCCTAAATAAAAATTTAATTACAGAATGCCCGAATCTATTTACATCGATAAAAGCCAATCCAAGTCCTGCAAGTCGTAAAACCCCAAATTCGAATATTTGTGAACCTACTACATCTATTAAATCAAGAAAAACATGCAAATCTATTAAATCAAGAATATTATGAAAATTTATTAAATCGAACAAATCAAGCAAATCATGCAAATCTATTAAATCTAGAAAATCAAGCTAATCTATTAAATCAAATGAATCAAAATCTTATATGTAAATCAACTAAATCAAAAAAATCTAGCAAATCAAGCTAATCCATCAAATCAAATGATTCAAGCAAATCTTACAAGTTAAATAAATCAAAAGAATCTGTCAAGCTCATCGATCAAAGCAAATGAATCAAATGAATCTTACAAATCAATCTAATCTAATCAATCAAGGAAAGCAAATAAATATTACAAATCAAATGAATCATAAAAATAAATCAAGCAAAACTCTCTTAAACTCTCTCTTAATCCAAGCTCAAATAAAAGCATAAATCATGCAAGTAAAAAACTCAGAAATACAAAAATCAAAGAAAATAAAGATCTCATTCATACTTCTCTAACAATCTATAAAAATTTAGATGAACTCTCTAATCCTGCCAGTGAGCAACTCTATTCACAAATCGAAAATAAAATTAAAAATTCAAATTTAAAAATATTTAAACATATTATCTCTTTTACCACAGAACTAATAAATAAAATTTCTATTAATAATGAACAAGAATAAAATAAACAGAAGAAATCAAAATGCAACCCACCACGTGAGGCTCCACTCGAAACAAAAAGATATACCTGCTCCTATAACTAAAAAGAGAGGAAGACCTAAGAAGAATAGTACTGACAATTTAATTAAAGCAGATAAACAAATACAAGAAAATAATTCTGAAAGTGACGTAGATCTTGATCCCGCAGAGGACTCAAATTCTGATCTAGAATATTTTGAATACTTTAAAAAGAAAATCAAACCTTTTAAGAAAAATCAACCTAAAAACAATGAAGAAGAACAAGAATCCAGTACGAATGAAAATAAAGTTTATTTCTCAAGATCTAACATTCATCACACGAAGGACAAAATAAATCCGATATTGAAGACGGGGACTTCAATGATTTTGAAAAAATTTATACGAGCTTTCCCAGTAAATAATTTTTTTTTTAATTTTCAAGAACACTGAAATAATATCGTACACAATTTTATTGCATACAGTATTATTTTAGAGACTTGGAAATTGTGCAATTAATACTTCAAAGTTCCCGTAATTTTGGCACCTTAAAAAAACTGTCGATACAGCATCTTCGCTGCCCAGACTAAGATTCTAGCTAGCCGAACCAAGGAAAGAAATAAATCTTTACTAAAAAGATTTTAATTCTTGTCGAAAAATTGACGTACCTTTTGAAATTTTACTAAAACAAAAACTCCAAAAGAGTCCGTTTAAGCACTCCGAAAGATGTTCATAAATGCTCTACATTTTTCTCACATGTTTTTCAGGTACGGTAGTGTAAAAATTACATCTTTTGCAAGCACATATGTTATCAGACAACGGAATAGTATCGTGCGTTTTAATACAAGAAATACCAATCCTGTGTTACACGAATGAGGGAAGAGAGAGAAAGAGAGAGGGGGAGAGCGATAGCACGAGGGGTGAGAGAGGGGGAGAAGAGGAGGGAGGGAGAGAGAGAGAGAGGAAGCAATGCAATGATAAAGATTAGAGTAAGAAGGAGAGACTCGTCGCGGGAGAGACTAAAGTAAAACCAGGAGATATACAGTATACGCAGCGAAAAAAAGCACCTTGCATTGCTCTGTCTTTTTCGCTCTTATGGAGGCTCGGACATACACTTCCATCCAATTAGCTGTTCCCAAATTGCATACATACGTAAATTCATATTGCCATAGCAGTCATAGCACATACACTGATATGCCTCTCGACAATGCAACTGGAGGTCCATACCTATTACCTACAGATTCACCTCTCCGATCCTTAAGATCCCTTCAGTCATTGTCTTATTTATCACAAGCTGATTCTTAATGACAAGTCATGTGCTTGTTGATTCTTTGGAAAGCTCGCAAGTTTGAAAGTGATTCAAAATTTCAAATGATGGATAACAACTCAAATCTGAATATTCCTACTTTCAGATTTCAAACTAACACCCTTTTACTTACAACTCTCAAAAGGGAGTTGTAAGTAATAAATCTAATAAATCTAATTTCTTCACTTCAAAATTCACAAATTTAAGGTCAATAACTCGATGAAGAATTCGATGAGCTGTTTCTCACTCGCACGTTAAGAACGGAGAATCATGCAATTTTTGTGTCAGCAATAAAATTGAACAGCTACATGGCATGGCAACGCCCTCCAAAGTGACCTTCTGTCACTTATAATCAATCACACGTTTCCTTACCTTGCAAAAACCCCTTCCGATACACCAGCGGTCCATCGACGAGCGACATAATGGTAGTAATTAAAATTGCAGTTCTTTGGTGCATCTGATCAAGATTAGAGCTCTCAAATGGGGAGCTCCCTACACTACTCCTGCCCGTCTGAGCATCGGAACGCGATTTACGAGTAAAATTGAAGCTTGCAGTATAGTTTCTCCCAGTGGCCTAGGGAGGATTTCCCGGGACATGCCCATAAGCAGTTTTCGTATGTTCGCGGCGAACGCAAATAGCGGAATAAACTTGCTTCCGACAGAAGCCGTATGCAATTGGTATGTATGCAATTGGGGTGTTTTTGTTAGGAGTGATTGGGGGATAATTGAGTATGCCATGATTCTTGATTCGCCCTGTATCGAAGGATTAATTATCGGCAAGACGATTTCCAACCTAGTCTCTACTCCAAGTTTTCAATCAAGGCTGAGCAAGCTTGTTGGCTGTGGTGTCAACGGATTACTCCTAACAATATTCGACAATCTTGAGTGCGTGAATTTGCGAAGGACTAGAGTCAACCAAGGGTGACGCAAAAAGAGTGATGCAAAAGACTCGAGGTGTGCTTGTGCAGTAACGACCAGAGCGAACTTCTCGCCCACACCGGAAGAGTGGACAGGCAAGAAATTTCCTCTCTCATTAAATCCCCCTCCTTCCACCTCTCACCATCTCGCTCCCCCTATCTCATTCTATCGCTCTCTCTCTCTCTCTCTCTCGCCCTCCCTCTCGTTCTCTCTCACGCGCGCTACCTATCGCTCTCTCACCCCCTCTCTCTCGCTCTCTTCCACTCTCCCCCTCTCTCCACCCCCTCACTCTCTCGCTCTTTTTCTACATCTTCATTTGAACTTCTTTATAACAAAACTTTTCTAAAGAATAATAATTTCTTTCAGTTTTCCAACTTTCAGCATTTTCTAGTAGGTAACAAAATAATTTTTGTTCTCAATACCCCAGACGTTTCTCCAGATGAATTTCAAGAGTATAAAGTTCATGTATCATGAAATCAAAACCATTCAAAGACCTATATATCTATATCAATCCAGAAATATCAATCCAAGGCCTATCAGAAGACAGAAATTTATTTCATTGCTTTCGAAGATTTTCTCAACACTTGCGACCAAACGCCTTACAAAAAAATGTGTCATATCATACCCTCAATTATGAGCATGCAAAATTATCCTGATGGTGAAATTTCTTTACTTAAAACATCAGTTCCATATAAGTGCCCATACTATATCAGTTCCGGCAAGTATCCATTTCTAACGCCACTATTATCCTGCCAAGGATGACTGTATTCTACTCAAAGACCTAAAGAAATTCATTTGCTTTGTCAAAATCACACAATGGTGTCTCTCACTTTAAACGACTCTGGAATTCTACAAATACACAAAGATTGTAATATCTCGAATATTCCAATTCCATAACAAATCTCCAAACTTAAAGGATTAGACAATTCTATTTACATTCGATCGAAATCAATTTATTTATTAGAAATTTCACGATTTTTAATAAATTTTTCTGAAACAAAAAAGTCCACACTAAATCAAATCTTAATTCAAAATGAGAATTCGGTTGATTTATCATTATCTATTTTCGAACGACAAATCACAACTATGGAATACGTAAATCAAGAATTAAAATCTTTTACAAAAACTAAACAAAACAATTATAACGATTTTATATTCAATGTAGCTTACATAATAATGTCAGTCATCTCATTAATATTGCTGATACTCATGCTAATAATCACAAGAATTTATAAATACACTCGAGCTCCGATTTCTTTAGGATCGATATAGGGGTTCCTGGAATTCGGTTTTTGAGTGAGGGGTCCAAGGGGACGAGAAAGCTGAGCTCGGAGGTCAGCGGAGTTGCACAAGTACTGTAGCAACAAAGTGCGCAGTAGTTGCGCAGTAGTCTACGCGGAGAATTTCATCGGTTCGCATCAGTTCGTTTTCCGTGTTTGGGTTATGCGTTATACATAATAATTATTAAAAATATACATCGGGGAAAAAACTTTAAATAAAAAAAAGTTCCGGCTTGTCATTCTCTACAAGCCCAAACTTTCTTTTATTTCACTTTTTTGAACTTGAAAATTTGGATATCACAAGACGTTTAGACAATACTTTTTCGCGTTTTCGAGCGCTCGTCCCCTTATTGCATCCGGCCCCTCAATTGATCCCGCAATCTCTGCGCGCAAATCGGGCGCTCAAGCCACTTGGGAGACGGCTTTTTCAAGTCCATAAGACTAGCGTGAATTTTTTTAAAGCCGTTTTTCTCAGAATTGGCCAAATATTGGGTTCTAGGAATTTCACAACTTTACTTTAAGGCTTTTAAGACCTTTCTTTACAAAAATTATGAATCAAAACAAAAAACACCACCACTGACGTTCCCCTTGTCAGTACTGGACAAATTTTCGATATCATATATGCTGAAAAAATAGTCTTGAATCAAAGAAATATTTGTTAGGGCAAACAAATGAATCTAGGGAATTCGTTCTAATAAATATTTCCTTACTACAAGTAAATGGCGTAATCGTTTCAAAGATAAGAGAGTATTGAATGAAAAAAATATTTATTTCAGTCTGTGAAATATTAATTGATCAGAAGAATGCTGTTATCGATTCAAGAAAAGCTGTGATTCGTTCCAAAAATTGGGCCATTGAAATGAAGAAAAGTGATTTCAAATGGCAAAAATTATTTACTTGTTACAAGTAAACGTTCATCGACTGAAATAAATAGATTTTGAGTTTCACGCGTGTTTCTTTGCTTAGAATAAGTATTTCGCAAATTTTAATAAATATTTATTTGAACTAAAGAAACGTCAATCGACGAAAAGAAATGTATTTTAAATCTAAATAAATTTTTCATACACTAAAAGAAGAATTTCGACGCCTTAAAATTCTGAATATGTGAAGCAAAAAAATATCCCACTGATTTTATTAAATATTTCTTTGGCTAATAAATATGTGAGAAGTGCAATGAAGAAGTTTGTACCTTACTTGTATTACGTGTCTTTTCTAAATAGACCCTTGAATTCAAATTATATTTACACTTTTATTATATTTAACACGTTTACATTATTATTCATATTCACACTATCAATATCAATAAGTTACAGTAAATCCAATAAACAATAAATTAATGGCAAAATTAGATAAGGTAAATAAAATAGTTTGAAATTATAGGCATTACATATAATTTTCTAGAAAAGCCACAAAGAGATTTGTAACCAGCGAAGGAAGCTACACCAAATTTAACAAAATTGTTACGATTCCACAATATGTTGCTGAGATATTCAAACTTGTCGCAATTTGAATGCGCGAATTCAAATCCAGTGCGATTGCCAGCCAGCGAAAGCCAGCGCACGCAGCTTCACCATCCCGCAGACTGCGACGGTCCTTCATCACCAATCAGAAGCGATTATAGGCAATAAAATTATAATGTACTGCTTCGTAAAATTTATAACAAACAGTACCAATCTTTTTCTGTGCTCGGATAAAACTGAAGCTTTATACTTTTAAAATTGTAGCAGCAGTAATTGTTTTAAAAAAACTATCTCAGCAACAAATTGACGAATAACAAATTTTTTTTTAAGGCACCTGCCAAATGCTTTTTACCTCGATTCTATAAAAAACTCCGATAATTCAGTACTCTTTGTTGACAAAAATGTATTAAAATATGCACGATTGTTGTCGTTTAGTGTTCCTTCGTAATTAAAGTATTTATGAAGTTTTAATAATTAAAATTGGTGAAACTATTACTCAAACCTAGCAAAAATAGCAGGTGCCACTTTCATTCATTAAAAATAAAGAAATAAAGAAATTTAATTTGCAGTGAAAACTTCCTGTCAGTGGCAATATATTTCTTTATTGTATACGTTTTCGAAGAAATATTAATAAATGGATTTGAAAAAGTTTTAGAATTTGGATTCCCATAAGCATAAATTATCAAGATTTTACTTTTAAAGAGCTTTGTTCTGGGGGTACTGTTTGTTGATCAGATGTTGCGAAATTTCTCTTTTTAAAAAGCCTTCATACTTTGACAAGCAGATTTTACCACATAATACAATAAAACTAGGAATTCAAGATCTAAAATCCGGCAATTACACTTTTAATCCTATACCCTCAATAAAACTTTTACTGTTGTTGCCAAGGTCGCGTGGATCGCTAAAAGAGTCTAAGCTAAACTAAGCATTTTAACCAAAGCCATATATTTTCTCGACCCTGGAAAATTTGAATGATTGTCTCGAATCTCGCTTTTCAATATAGCTGCTGGCAATCTGGAAACCTCAAATGGGGTTTTCCCAAATTAAAGAGCTAATGAATATAATTCCAATAACCAATGCAAATTGTGGGAGAATAAAAATTAAAAACCGAAAAAGAGAAAAAGGATGATCTTAAAACGAGTCAGCAACTATTTTACATACAAGTAGAAGGGTAGGGAGGGTTCTAATTACAGATTCCGTTACCGACATGTTACCGACACTCGAGAAGCTTCAAAGGTTCGTGTCCGTGCTAAGTTCTAGACTGTTCTCAAAGGTGTGACGTCATCGTCAGAATATTCTAAAGGTTAATGTAATTATAGATTTTGTTACCGACAATCTAGAAGCTTCGATGGTTCGTGTCCGTGTTAAGTTCTAGAATGTTCTCGAAGATGTGGCGTCATCGCCAGAATATTCTGAAGGATAATTTAATTATAGATTCCGTTACTGACACTCGAGAAGCTTCGATGATTCGTATCCGTGCTAAGTTCTAGAATGTCCTCGAAGGAGTGACGTCATCGCCAGAATATTATCAAGGTGAATTTGGCGTAAACAAGGTGAAATTCCATTATATTTGGCATAAAAAATTTCAAGGCCATCCTTGAGATAGCTACTGCAATGTTCTCGAAGGTGTGACGTCATCGCCAGAATATTCCGAAGGTTAATTTGGCGTAAACAAGGTGAAATTCCATTAGTGGTATATAATATTTTGCATAAAAGATGAAGATGATTAATACGCAAGTTGTAATTTGATATGGGTAATTATCACATTCTGCGTAATATATTTTATAGAAAAACCAGTTGTTTGTCACTTGTTTTTTCCAGACATTTTTCTAAGAAGGGCATCCGGTGGTTGAGCAGCCCTCTCTTTGATGCGACAAATCTACGTTGCATCATATTTTTTAAAAACAGAGCTTTAAATTTGTTGATAAGACATATTGTTCATCTGAATTTGTTTCGTCTGAGTTTGTTTTTTTAGTTTTGAGTGACGGTGAAAACAGTGAATAATAAGGAAGTGTGCAGTGCAAGTAAGTATATTGCTTCCTGTCTAAATAATATTTATTTAGTACTACACAAAATTGTAATTTGATACGGGTAATTATCACATCCTAAAGCTACAGCGTAAATTTGAAAAATAAAACTTCTTGGCGGTAATGTCTTTGATGTTGTTGACAAACGAACTTGTTTCTTGGAAAAAGATATTAAGTAAATCGTGGAAAACAACGTATATCAAACGTTTTTTTAAACTTCTTGAGGATGTCACATTACGGTAAATATGTTTGTATGCTTCTAGATATT
>JBAGKK010034683.1:0-10810 GCA_037177015.1 Euceroptres primus
GATCTTTTCAACATCACTATGGTCTTTTATATGGTCTGAAGTATGTCATTTATACACCTTATCTATTTTTAATTAATGTATTTACACCATTACATTTGTATTTGTTGTGACTGTGACTCGTTATCTGCTACCCTGCACGCGACAGGCAGCAATCGGTAGCATGCGGCAGCTCTTAAGATTCACATCCCCCTTGTCAGCACACTGAAGGAAGTATCGGTGGTTGTACCCCTTGAGGCCCAGCCAACCAGAAGGCCCAAAAGTTTGACCATTTTTAAATTTGGAACTAACGCAGATGTCATAGACTTCGAACATTTTGTTACCGAGGGTGCATGTTAACGAAATGTCCAAACTCTACCGTGGGTTTGGATATAAGCAGCGGGTCTAGCTTCCAAGGATCAGTTCGAATACCAGAGCTCACCACGTGTGTCGGGTCACTCGTGGGAACCGGAAGTTTCAACTTTAAATTCTAAATCTTTGTCAGTCGGCACCGAGTATACTTTGTCTTCGAAAAACACGTCGGAAAACTCTGCCGACGCTGAATCTCTGTGCGCCGACAGTTTGTAAAAGCGAGTCAGTTTAAATTCATATCAGTGAAATTCATACTTGGAGAGGATTATTTTCGGCCAGTGTTGATTGATTTTTGCGTCTACAAAACCTTAGCGGAACCTCAGCCAGACGAGTTTCACCAAGTAATTCAACACCGAAGATCTTCAGGACCAGATCCGAACGAGTTCAAACTTGTAGACCATCTACCCAGGGTTCCAAATTCAAACATTCCAATTTAACAACCTACTGACCACCAACGCACGTAAAACATCAGATAAATCCGTTAAGTTTCATTTCTAAAAGTTACTATCCAAATCTTTCCTAAAAGTTCAGTAACTCAACGGTATCCTTTATTTCAAGCTTGGAATCAGAGACGAAACCAGCTTGAGAAAAGGGATCGCTGCCAGTGCTGTCAAGTCACAGAAAATCGAGTCACATCACCAAATCCAATTTCATTTCTTAAACAATTGTAATTTTAATTAATAAATTGATTTTAAAGGGTATCTCGCACCCATGTGAGATAACATTCCTCCAAAGGATAACCTTAAAATTTCATTTTTAGGGGAGTTATGGAGGGAGAAAGTAAAATCATAAAAGTTATTTTTCTCGAAAACGACTGAACCGATTTTGATGATCCAAATATGTGTTGTAGTCACCCATAAGACTAATTAGAGAAAAAAATTTGAATTTTTTAAAATAGAAAATAGGTGTAAGAATAAAGTTTTAAAAATTTCAAAAAAATTTTTTAAGGTTATGTTTTAGAGATACACCTCTAATTTTGTTTTAATTCTCATATTGTCTACTTCAACATATATTTTACCCAAATATTACATAGGGGTACTTCATGGCTTAAAAAACAAAATCTGGCGCGGGGCGCTGTGCGTATATGTAGCGCAGCCTGGCGACCCCAACGCGGCTTACCGGCTTGTGTGATACTATTATTCTGATTCCGGTATTCACTTGCTTCAAAATTATTGTCAAATTTTTTCATGACATCTTACTGCCTGCCACGACACTAACTTTCTGATTGTATTATTCATTTGTTTCGAGCTGATTGTCAAATATTCTCATGGCATCTTATTGCTAGCCGCGATACTAACTTTCTGGCTCCGTTATCCACTTGTTTCGAACAGATTGTCAAATGTTTTCATGGAATCTTATTGCTCTCCAGTACACTAACTTTCTGAGTACGTTATTCACTTGTTTCGAGCCGATTACCAAATGTTTTCGCGACATCTTACTGCCTGACACGACACTAACTTTCTGATTCCGTCATTCACTTGTTTCGAACAGATTGTCAAATATTCTCATGGCATCTCATTGCTAACCGCGATACTAACTTTCTTAGTCTGTTATTCACTTGTTTTGAACAAAATTTGATCATTATCTGTCAGCAATATTAATTTTACTACATACTTGTGCTTTAAAACACCTCATTTTTTGGTTTAAAAATGTTTAAGCCAAAAACAAATGTAAAATGTGCTGGTTGTGACACTTTTGTGAATAAAAGGAAAGGCAAAAAAAGATAATAAAAAACACAACTGACAAGGGAAAGGTCAGAGGTGGTGTTCTTTGTTTTGATTCATACTTTTGATTCATATTTTTGTGAAGAAAAGTCTTTGCCCCAAAGTAAAGTTCTGAAATTCCTAGAACCTAATATTTGGCCAGTTTTGAGAAAAACGGCTTTAAAAAAATTGTCGCTGGTCTCATGGACTTGAAAAAGCCGTTTCCCAAGTAGCCGAGTAGCTTAGCGGTTGAGCGCCCGATTTGTGCGCAGAGGTTGCAGGCTCGATTCTCGCCGCCTGGATTAAAATTTTTTTTTTTGCTTTATAATTATTTTAATGTTTATATATTCAATTCTCTCGTAAAATTCTTGTCAATTGCGCGATAATAAAAATTCTTTTTAATTACGCGATAATAAACATTTAATATGCTTTTTTCCAATGAAAAACTCACATTTTCGGAGTTTTTTCGGATACAAATGTAATTTTTATGAATTTTATAAATTTAATCATTTATTTAAAATTGATGCACACATTATAAAATAAGAATGTGTGTGTGTGTGTGTGTGTGTGTGTGTGTGTGTATTATAATATACATATATATATATCGTATTTGTATAAATAATTATATTTTAAATGAGATATGAAATTTTGATCATGTAGATAAATATTCTAAAATGAAAATATAAACGAAAATTTTTATTTTGGATAGTTTTATTTCGAATAAAATAGCACGAGCCTCAATAACAAATATCGTAGGAAAAATTAAAACTAGAATTCACAATCAGTCGCAAGAGCCAGAATGATAATTGTTTGACACACAACATATGTGAATGTGCTAATGATCAAAGCACTGTTGGTTATTGTTCACACATTGCTACAGTTGTTTATTATTTATCATATTCTAGGTATTTGTCAAAAATTTTTAAACCTGCAAAAGTACTCAGTGATGTGTTCAAGAAAAGCAGCTATATTCCAGTGATTGACAGTGACAGTGGTAATGATTAAAGTAATAAGCAACTCCTAATGGTGAGAGGCAAGGGACTTAACAAAATTAAGCACTCCGAATGGTGAGAGGCAAGGGGACTCACCTAAATAAAGCACCCCAAATGGTAAGAGGCAAGGGGACTCACCGAAATTAAGCACCCCGAATGGAGTTCAAAAACGTACTGCAACCTCTTCGTGGTGGACTCCCGAAACTTATTTTCATAGGCTAACTGCAGGCGATTCTGATTAAAATATTTAATGCAATATCAAAATCAGCAGATACAATTTATATCAATCTGTGATGTTCCAGACCTTGAGGCAATGTTACGCGCTAGACGCTATACACGCACGGCGCACAGTGGTCTGAATTAGGAATTTACTATTCAAAATCTCCTACCGCCTACAATTCTTAACCGACTTTCAATTTTCTTTTATAGAAATGATTAGCAATAGTTGCACAAGAGCATCTACGGATAATATTTTGCAATTTTTATAGTTTTTTATTTTTTATATAAATAAATAAAGAGAAAAAATGAGACTTTTTTATTATTATTATTTTTTTTAAGTCAATAACTCAATTAATCCCATTTTCGTTGAAAATGAATGTCGAAGTATCTAAAGAATGTAAATAATTAACAGGATATCGAATCTAATTGTTCTAAACAAATTATATTAGCAAAAATGTCAACATCATGGGTTGTTTGCTTGCAAAGTGTATTTGTAAGTTGAAATTGCTTGATTTTATCGACAAGATGATACGATATCGAATCTAATTGTAGAACAATCTAATTGTTCTTAACAAATTATATTAGCAAAAATGTCAACATCATGGGTTGTTTGCTTGCAAAGTGTATTTGTAAGTTGAAATTGCTTGATTTTATCGACAAGATGATACTTGATCATGAAAATTTGTTACTTGATATAATTTGTTCATTTGATACACAAATTATATAATAAATGCATAGTTTGAACATTTATGGACAGAAAGTAATCGTTTTTCTTTCTTATCGCCTTCAAATTATATTAGTGGTGATGTTTAGTGATGAAAACTTGTCATTCGTTATTATTTGTTTATTTTATAAACAAATGCATAGTTTGGCCACTTATAGACAGAAAGTAATCGTTTTTCTTTTTGATTGTCTTCAAATTATATAAGTGGTGATATTTAGTCTTGCTCCATTTCTGCCTTAAAGAGGCAATTAATAGATCAGATAACACCAGGAGCTTGTGTATGAAACCTTCATTGGTCGAAAGTCGAGAGCACTTTCGTGTGTTGAATTCTCTGAACCGCTTGAGATCCTTATTACGTGCTTCAGCAGCTTCTTCTGAATACTGTCCGATTGGAAGTAAAAAATGCTGCATAACCTTGGGTCCATGTAGCAACATTTTGTGTACTATTGGAGGCATAAAGTACCACTGGTAGAGACTAAAGTACAATTGTGCTGTCTTTTTGCGAACTTTTTAAAAAACATGGATGGAACTTTTGTGCTAACTGTCAACGTTTGCAAAATTTGAGAAAATCTCACAATCAATTCTTTATTCACTCCTGTGATTTCAGCTGCTAGATCAGGATCCGCGAAAAATCTTCTGGCGGTGTTACCACTGTTTGAGTCACCAGTTCCATGCCTTGGTTGCTCTACTATCAAACCAGTTCTTTCTTCGAACCCCTTGCATATTCGAGTATGAGCAGCGTCCTTTTGTTTTTTTTCTTCATCTGTCACTGCATACCGTTTTTTGAAACCTAAACGACAACCTATGTGTATTATACATTCAAACGATCGCATCTTAGTATGTAAAGAAGAAATACCGTATTCCATGTTGATGATAATTTCTTCTTTCAGCTTTACACGATCAAGTTTGTTCATTTCGCTTGGCTTTGCTCCACAAATATAGCAGCTTGGCGATGAAGTTGTATCAGAGAGTGCTTGACAGACTGTCCCATCTACCATAGTCAACTTTATGTCAATTCTAACTCTGAAGACGCCATTAGGTTTAGTGATCTTCGTTGGCTTCAATATTTCGATTTGACGTTTTATTTCTTGAATCTCTGTTTTTGTCCTTTTCTTTCTTTCCTTGGCGAATATAAATGCTATTGGTATGCATCGCCTGGGACACCCAGGAAGCAGGAAGTTTTAAATTAGGGTCTTTGAAAAGTCGTGTTATTGAGTGATCGATTAAACTTGATAATACGAAGGATAGATATCCGCATTTCGCGTTTTGGTCTGAAATTGAATGACGTTGTATTGATACTTGGATAATTTGGCATCTTCCATTAAAGCTAAAGCTTTTTCTACAAAGTAACATTCTATTTCATTACCTCTATTTTTAACAGCATCATCTGAATCATCACTGGAATTGCATTAGCAATTCTCGTTCTTCCAGTAGTTCTCAATATTCAGAGAAATACTTCTTGAATCTCGATTGCCGAATAAGTTTCCTCCATGGTCATCAATGTGCGTATCATTGTGGCAGCCGAAATTTCATCAAAGCTTTCCGTACTCAATCTTCTTCCAAGAATTCTCTTCAACTCTGAAAAGTCTACAAAGAAATCTGAATTAAGCCACTTCTCAAACTTTATTTCAAACTTGCTTTTAATAGCAAAAGGTGGCTTCCACTTCTGATAGAAATGTATAAGAAAGTGTCTGGTCAGGTATTTACCAACTATTTCCAAGCGATCACCATTAATGCTGTATTTTGCTTGCAAATAATTAAGCACTTTTTTCGACAAGAAAATCAAAAATAGCTCTCTTGGAGACTTTAGCAGAGTCCATTTTGTAAATATTATTTATTAAGAATTAATAAATAATAGTATAACAAAATCAATCAGTAAGCTTACGCAGCTCTGGCAAAGCCAAGAAAAATGGAGAGTATACGAAATAGACTCAGTCGTTGGTCGCTGTCCGAGGATCGTCGGGGCCCCCCTGGTGCCACCACTGGGGGGTGACAGCATACAGACCGGTGGTGGTGAGCTGCGTAATGAACAGGCAGATCTCACCAAGATACCCGAAAGGGCTACTGCCCAGCCAGAACATCGTCTAGAAGTGGCAAGCTGCAGGACATCAGCTGCGCCTGTGAAGGATGTTTCGGCTGGGAGCCCACAGCCGACCACTTCCACAGGAATGACACGGCAGTGCATCGACTGGTTATCTAAATATGACGAAGCAGTGATACGCTGCAACTTCGTAGCCCAAGGAACAACAGACCCGACGGAAAGAGGAATGGTGTTTCGTCGAAAATTCATGGAATTGCAGCCAGAAATGACAGCAGTTACGGAGATAGACCTCCATCGGAGACTTGAATACATTGAATCCAACAATCTCCTCCCTAAGAGGCATATCAACCGAATAAGGTCTGAGGTTGAGGCCACTGAAGCAAACGAACAACAAGAACAGGAGGATATTCCGCAACCCGAACGTAAGATGAAATGATCAAAAGAAATCAATGAACATGTTCTTCGCACCTACTATCAAGCCGAGAAGAGTGGTGGACCAATAAGACGAGAACACCTTCCTCTTTTCTTGGAAACGAGTCCCCACTTGGCAGAAAGGATATACGAACAACATGTAGCAGGTCAAAAGCGCTTTATTTTTGTTCGCGGATTACTGTCTGAGGTTGAAATAGAAACTATAAGGATGCAAGTATATCATCCACTTACCTTACAGTCTGTGTCACACGAGGGGGGCCCGCAAAAGTCAATGAAAACTGCACACTAGGTATAAATAATGGTTATGATCACTAGAAATATTTAAAACCTGCAGTGGTTGCAAATTTATTTGATGTAAAAGCGAATAGTGAAATTTTCACTCCTTACTGTGCTTTAAATTTGATATCATCATGAAAAATAATCAAAATAACTTCAAAAATAGCGTTTTCGAAACTGAATTTTCTAGAGAAAGTAATTATTATGACGAAGATTAATTTTCAGTTTCGGTAAAAAAGTTATTTAACAAATTGTCATTAAAAATTAAGGACGCGAAAAAGTGAAAATCGAGATTTTCACTGTTTTCTATTCTAGTGAATATCTTCAAAACCAGTGGTTCTATTTTAATCCATAAATGATCAGTTTGAAGCTGGTTTTATGTAGATTAAGCCCACAAATTTGCATCAACTTACGATCATTTTGCTTTAAATGGCAGCAAATTGAATATAATTTGCCTTACTTTATGTCGAAAATTGGCTTAAAAATATCGATGTAACACGAATCGTATAAAAGAAATAATACGTTGCTTTTTTCCGTGCGTAATAGAGTTAATACTCCTCTTTCAGAACATAACCATGATTTATACCTAGTGACCAGTTTTCATAAAGTTTTGCGGGTTCATCTCTTGTAACACAGACTGTAAATGATGAACCTCCTGAAGCTTCAGAAGACGAGGAGGTTGTTATTGCTGCAGGCAGAGACGTGGAAATGGAAATCCCACCTCGAAAACCTGCGAGGTCCCTGAAAATCTCAAACGTCTCGAGGAGAACTTCGAATGTGCTCTACTTGATTTTAGTGAGGTACAACCTGCTTTAAGGCATTCGCTGCCAAAACTTAAGATCTTTAAGTCCAGGAGGCATAAAATCGCCAATTTCTGGAATCACAACGGTAAAATGGAAATCCCACCTCGAAAACCTGCGAGGTCCCTAAAAATCTCAAACGTCTCGAGGAGAACTTCGAATGTGGTCTACTTGATTTTAGTGAGGTACAACCTGCTTTAAGGCATTCGCTGCCAAAACTTAAGATCTTTAAGTCCTTATTGGTGTTAGTGAGCCATCTGAACACAAAAGTTTTGTCGCTATACCTGCGTGAAGATCTATCCATCACGCATGTACAAACTCTTGTTTACTGTGCAGCGGTTGCAGCAGTTAGGACTTTATGGTTAAGAACAAGGCCTCAAGTCATCAACAGCGCCACACGGAAGGGCTAGCATGTTCCACCATAAAACGTCGAATATGAAGCATCCGATTCGACGTTGGACGAGGTAATTGACATCTTACGGTAGAGACTAGCTGTCCTAACCGCGCGACTGCGCAGATACAAAAAGTCTAACGCCAGAAAAGAGCAGAATAAGGCTTTCAAGGTAGACGAAAAACGGTTTTACCGAGAAATTGGTAAACTCCGAGAACAAAATCGGACTTTCGAAGTTCCAGGAGTGGTAGACATGGCTAATTACTGGGAGGCTGTCGGGAAAATTTAACAAGAGCAACTTGGAAGCACCGTGGCTTGGCCTAGAAAAGAACGCATGTGCAACATTCTGGAAATGAAAGTCACCAACATCAAGCATCTGACGTCACCAGAGTGTTGAGCAGGGCGAAAAATTGGTGGGCACCTGGACCGGATATGATGCACAACTTTTGGTATAAATGCCTCACGTGTATGCATGGGTCCTTGGCTAGCTGCTATCAGAACATACTTGATCACCCAGATTTGATGCCCTCCTTCATGACTGAGGGAGTTACGTACATGCTTCCAAAAAAGCCAGACGCCCATAGTTCATCGACCTTCAGGCCAATTGCATGTCTTCCAACGCTCTACAAATGCCTTACAGTAATTATAACCGACAAGGTCTATGCTCACTTTGAGGCCAATAACATCCTCACAGAAAAACAAAAAGGCTGCTGTCATAACTCGCGAGATTGCAAGGATTTGGTAACGGTCGCTAGTGTTGCGTTAAAGCAGGCGCAAAAACATCAGCGCAACCTGCACATGGCATACATCGACTGTAAACAAGCTTTTCCCTCGGTATTCCACGATTATTTGCTTGAGATCTTTAGGACATACAAGATCCGTCTACGTCTGATTCAATTCTTGAGTCATGCTATGTCTCTTTAGGGTATGAGAATCAAGTATTTTGATCGTGGGCCGCCGAGGATTTCCAGATTTTTGAACATTACGACCGGCATTTTCCAGGGAGATCCATTCAGTGCACTGTGGTTCTGCTTAGCGTTGAATCCACTTAGTAGGATACTCAACAACACGTCCAATGGGTACAACGTAAAGAAAGGCTAAGGTGGATACGATCTCACCCATCTTCTCTATATGGATGACCTAAAATTTTACGCCGGCTCGAAGGAAAACTGCAGAAATTATTTAACATCTTATTGCAGTTCTCAAATGACTTACACATGGAACTCGGGCTGGACAAGTGCAGGAAACTGCACTTAGAATGAGGAGTGGTGAACGCAGAGTTGTGGCTTGACGATTGAGACCATGACGAAAGAAGAGTCGTATAAATATCTAGGTATCCTTCAGCTGTTAGGGCCCAGTCACACTGTTGTTAAGGATGCACTGACGGCAGCCTTCGCCAAACGCTTGAAAGCCATTTTGGAAACTGGCCTCAACTCGGCCAAAAAGATCAAGGCCATCTACACCTACGCAATTCCGCTTCTCACGTACTCTTTTAGGCTCATCAATTGGTCAAAGACCGACCTAGAAAATATAAGCAGAATCATCCGCGTGGAAATGACAAAGCACCTAATGCACCACAGAAGTTCGGCAAATGAGAGGATAGTCCTACCACGTTGTTCTGGGAGCAGAGCATCCTATTCTATGATAACATGTGTAGAGAAGATACCAACTATGCGCCTCTCAATCTCGCTGATCCGAATGACGCTAACATCCTAGCTCCCCCTCTAGATCAAATTTCTCAGAAATAGAGACAAAATATAATTTGATTTTAACTGTAATTTGATTTTAACTTGTTTTTGTGTTTGTCGTGAATGCAGTATGTTCTCCTTTGTCTTTAGAAATTTGTAATTGCTGACTGGCCGTTGTACTTGACTTAATCCGTACTAGCAGCCTTACGACCAGGTCCCTTCAGAACCTGTGATAAATTAAAAGTAATATGTAATAATAATAATAATAACAATAATAAGAATAAGAAAGCACAAACCTGCGTATGACGAAGCCGAAATAAGCTGAAGTTAGATCGCATAAAAGCAATTCACTCTTGCAAGCCTGCTATACTTATAACAAAAAAATGATAATTCTTGTGAGAATGGAACCTATCTAGCGGCAGAGTCTGAACTAACATTTATTGGCGGTATATTTTGAATTGCTTAAAAAATTAAAAAGTAGTTTTAAAATGAACTTTATTTCAGTCACCCGCACCGACATTTACGTAAACCATTACTCTGCTTTGAACTCATATTTGTGTATAAAATTTGTTTATAAAATAAACAAATAATATCGAGTGAGAAGTCTTCATCACTAAACATCACCACTTATATCATTTGAAGACGATCAGAAAGAAAAATGATTACTTTCTGTCGATAAATGGCCAAATTATGCATTTGGTTATAAAATTCGTTTATGAAATAAACAAATAATATAGAATAAGTCTTCATCACTAAACATCACCACTAACATAATTTGAAGGCGATAAGAAAGAAAAAGTTTACCTTCTGCGCATAAATGTTCAAACTATGCATTTGTTTATATAATTTGTTTATAAAATAAACAAATTATATCAGATAACAAATTTTCATAATCAAGTATCATCTTGCCGATAAAATCCAGAAATTTCAACTCACAAATATAGTTTGCAAGCAAATAATCTATGATGTTGATATTTTTGTTAATATAATTTGTTTATAACAGTTAGATTCAATATCCTATTAATTACACAGCCACAGAAAAAAAAGTCTGGTACTTTTGACGAGACACATGTATTCCTATGTATTTTGAGACGCTGAATCCGAATCTGAAGGCAAAATAGCACCTTTCACGATTGGTTTTCGACATAACCTCAAAAAATCGTATTTTTGAGTATATGATGGTGAAACATGGTTTT
>JBAGKK010034694.1:0-10810 GCA_037177015.1 Euceroptres primus
AAATATTGAAAATATTAAAATTAATATTAAAGATAAATATATTTAAAAAACCATTTGATATTTAAATTTACCGCAATCATCCTCATCGCTTCCGTCGTAACAATCTATATGTCCATTACAAATCGCTGTTGGATTTTTTCTCAATAATATTTCTTTACAGGTGCAATTCACTTCGTCAGTTCCATCCTCGCAATCGTAAAATCCATTACAGCGTTTATCCATTGAAATAATTTGAATTAAGCTGCAACAAATAATTAATTTTACGGTTTAATTTGAAAATTTTAATTTTACTTCATTGTGTTTTACTCACTTTGTACAAGTAAATCTGTTTACAGGTGGGACGTATGTAACAGACTCCGGCAGTTTTTCAGTACCGTTGGACTGCGTTTCTTCTCCATAGACATTAGACAACTTAGGCATTTCTGAAATTTTAAGTACTAAAATTTGCTACTAATTATAATAATTTAATGCTCAACTTTGAACTCTTTGGTCTTCATAAATATTGAGATTTCAACATTTTGAGCTTTACAATATGGTTTTAGTTTTGCATGAAGAATAGACCTATGTGGTCCGATTCCGCGAACTTTGGGACACCCTTTATAATTGGTTTATTAAATATTTGAATTAAATTAAATTAAGATACAATCAAGAAAAGTATTGTAGGGTAGATGCACCAATTGCCGAGTGGGTACCATTTGTCGATGCCAATCAGCTCAACTTATTTTGCAGATAAATAGAGAATTTTTATAAAAATAAAAAATACAACAAAGTGAAATTAATTCCTATATAATAAAGAAACAATTCCTATATTCTTAACTAAAGATGCTAAAAAGACATTAGATTGTAAAAGAAGGAATTACTGCCGAATTTTATATCTATAATAGGATTTGGCACAAGATGTATAGAAATCCGCCATTTGCATAATATTTTTAATTTGTTCAGCGAGAATTTAGGAAAAAGGAATTCAATTGTTTTTGGACTTACTATTTATTTTTTTAAAAACCTTATATTATTCGTCAAGAATCAAACTTTTTACCAAAAGATTAAATTTATTTTTAAAAAACGCATTTAGAATTGTTTTTAATTCAAAATCGGTTAACTGAGTTTATTTTTTATTCAAGCACCATTTCTCGATTACACGAATTGACAACTGCTGCAGCCAGTTTTAATGTTTGTGTACAGTCAAAGTCATGTATGCCTTCCTGCGCAAAGAAAAGAAACCATAGCGAATGTTAATTTTTTTTTCTTCTGCGCAGGAAGGCATACATGACTTTGACTGTACCAGTTTTCGATTATCGATCGCAAGGGCGCTGGAAACTTAAATTTGAGGTTTGATAAAGTGAAAAAATTGTAAAAAAAGAACGATTTGGATTTCTGAAGGTTCTGGATCATTTTTCAAAATAAGTTAATTATTAATAACAAAAATTATATTTAGATCTTGTAGAAAAATAAATAGTTCCTTTTTATATTTTTACACAATTGAAGCATAAATTGCTATCTTTCGTTACAATCGACAAATTGTGCAAGGAATCGAGCAATTGGTGAATGTGACTCAAAAAATGGTGCTTTTTTCATATTCTAATTGCTGAAAGTAAGGCAAATTTTAGATAGACTCAATTCATCAATATCATAACTTTATTTTTTCTGATTTAATTCGAAAGTACCATGGAATTTGCTATCCAAAGCATTGAGTCCATTATCGACTTTAGAATAAGATTTCCACGAATTGCGTTGAAAATTTGATGGAATTTGATCATTCGGATAGATGATGTTTTGTCTTGGTCCTGTGGGTCCTATTTTCTCGAATTGGACTCCTTGTTGAGTGTTAGTTGGCTGCTGGGCCTGTGAGTATTGAGTACCAAGTTGAGATAGAACTGGTCCATTACTAGTAGAAAACGTTGATTGTGGAGAATTCATCATATTTTGCGTTCCAAAAAATTTCTGATTAGGCTTTCCAAAAGATTGCTGATTTGGTGTACAGCAAGGAACCGCTGAGATAAAAAAAGGAATGAAAGAATTAAGAAAATCACACTTAGCTAGCATAATATGCGCGCGCGTGTAACATTGCTTTATCAAATAATAACAATGAATTACAATTTAAAATGGATTTTTCGATATTCTTGTATTAATTAAAATTATTTTCTACATAAAACCCCTGACTTTATAAGTTTCCTTTAAAAATTCCTTACTTTTCCATGATTTTCTCCCAAGTTCCGGAAGTTTAAACCATAAACTTGGAATTTTGAAAAAATATAAAAGGTGTGCTGGACTTGGCTAGACTTGTGCTTGTTTGTGCAGCAAATGACTTTTTGACAAGTTCAAAATTTCGGCGGCAATTTTAGAAATTTTCTTTTTTTGCCACAAGTCTAATATATTTTTTTACTTAAATTCGAAATATTGTGCACCAGATGTAAATGTATGTACATATATAAATTTATGCCACAAACAAAAATTCAAATAACGTATCTAACTGTTTTTGAGAAGGAACTAATAATAACAGACACAAAACATAAAAAAATAATTCCAAAAATATTCAAGTTTCAAGAAATAAAAAATTGTTCTGAGTTAAGCTCCTGGAAAAAACGCTTTTTTCCTTTAGAAAGATTTGCTATCTCTTAATACCAGGAAAAAATCCAAACTCGAAATATCAAACATACACAGTAAAAAAGAATACTTAAAATTGTTATACTTTTAAAAAAATTTGTCTGGATTTAAGCAAAACTAACTTTGATTTTATGCATAATTTGTCTGAATTTAAGACTGAATTTTGAAATCCAGGTAACCTGGCATTAAATGTAGACCAATATTGTTTAAATTAAGATAAAATTTTACTGAATTTAATCTAAACCACGTAAGGTGTAACAATTTTAAGTATTCTTTCTTACTGTGTAATCTTTGGATTTTTGAAAATGTGATTTTGAAAGATTTTAAAAATGCTCCAACTTTTCTAACTTTGCACAAAACTAGTACTTACTCTCATGTAAAATGTAAAAATGAATATAAAAATCAAAACTTGAAACCTCTTGGAAATCTCTTATACCGAAAATAAAAAACTTTTTACATTCTAATCACATGAAAAGGTATTGTCATGCAATACGGCGTCTATAAATGTAAATTAATGAAAAATACATAATTTTGTTATTCTTTAATTTTATAGTATTTAATGATTTTTAGAAGTGGATCCGAAAAAGTGTTGAGTGCCATGAACAAAAAGTTTTTTATATTTTCATCAGATGAGAAAGTATTAAATTTGTGTAAAATTTGAACTCCCCTCACCGGTTTTCATCAAATCTCCACATTTTTAAAACTTTTTAGCCTTACAATATTATTCTAAAACGATGACTACAAATTTTAAATAATAAAAAACAAATAATTGTTCTTTCTTAATTTTTGAATAATGAACGATATTTTGAACCTTTAACAAAATTTTGTATTCCACCAACTTGTAATTTCAGTTTCACATTTTCTCGGATTTCCAATAGGTTGCAAATTTTGATTTGTTTTCGAAAACAACAGCAGGTACTAAATCTTTCCAATAAAAAAGTGTTTATTTAACAAGAACTTTTACTTCATCAAAATTAAAATATTTTTAGAATTGTCTTATTTTTATCCTTTAAGATTTTTGAGTTCTTTTTACAAAAACGCTAACTTTGTTTGCGGCACTTTATAGTATAATAAGCGGCATAAGCGAATAATACTTTAAATTGAAATTAAAAAATGTTGAAGGTCTGGCAACAAAAAAAATGTCTGAAATTGTAACCGCAATTTTGAGTTTGTCAAAAAATCATTTTCCGCACCAACCTCAGCACACCTTTATTTCTTAAAATTCAACTGTTTGCGGTTTCGACTTTCAGGACATGTTTCTCTGATCAACAAAATTCGATCCTAGAGTTTTCCATGTCTTTCACATTTTCCCTGACCTGTGTTCACTCTCTTGTAAATTATAAACTTAAATTATCAATTATAACATGACATAAGATGCATAAGATAACACCCAAAAATAAAATTTAATTTCTCAATTTTCAACATCGCCAAAACATTTTACTTAAAAAATATATGAAAGCCTTCTTTCGCAGAGTTAATTTCTTAAAACAAATCCAATGATTCTACAAATATGAAGTGAACTTTTCCAATATTCTTAAATTACAATCCAGTAGACCGAATAACAATAACACTGCGCTGACAAAGGTTAGTAAGTGTCAAAACCAATTCATTTTTATAACCATAAAATTATAACCAGCACAAATGTCATCACTCAATCTCATCTCAATGGTTAAAAACATAGTAAAACAAAAGCAATCTAAAACGAGTGGAAACGCAGAAGCTTCAGTGTGGACAGACAGAATGAATAGGTATTTTATTATTAT
This sequence comes from Euceroptres primus, assembly GCA_037177015.1. Classification (NCBI taxonomy): domain Eukaryota; kingdom Metazoa; phylum Arthropoda; class Insecta; order Hymenoptera; family Figitidae; genus Euceroptres; species Euceroptres primus. The sequence continues at coordinate 4,368 of JBAGKK010034694.1, forward strand.
AGATTTTTGAATAATCTGTGATATTCTTACCATCAGTAGGAAAGGATCCTGAGGCTTGCATATTTTGTAGAGGCATAAAGCAGCAAATAGGGAAGGGAAAACAAGCCGTAGATGGTCTGAGGGGAACTTGTTGACTGTATGATGAACTTTCTACAGTTGGATTTGTACTGGGCTGGAAGTTTTGACCACCTGATTGCCAGTTGTTGATTTTCTGTGCCAATAATGAGGCAATTAAAATTTATTATTAAATTTTTTCATTCTTTATTAGTACTCACCGTAGCATCCACAGAAGGAGGATTTGGATAAAGTGGACCGTTTTGAGAAATCTGAACGTTTGAATGGTCGAAACCAGTTTGACCCTGTTGATAAGATTGTCCACCTTGATAATTATGACCTTGTTGATGAGCTTGATTATTCTGATAGTTTTGAAAATTTTGGTAATTTTGACCATTTTGTTGATTTTGAGCGTTTGGATAAACTGGACCCTGTTGATAAGATTGTTCACCTTGATAAGTTTGACCTTGTTGATGAGGTTGATTATTCTGATAGTTCTGACCACTTTGTTGAGTTTGTTTATGGCCATAAGTTTGAAAATTTGCGTAATTTTGACCATTTGGTTGATTTTGAGGGTTTAGATAAATTGGACCCTGTTGATAAGATTTTCCACCTTGATAATTTTGACCTTGACGATAAGCTGCATTATTTTCATAATTTTGACTACTTAGATAATTTTGATAATCGGCTGTATTTTGATAATCAGCTATATTTTGATAATTTGGACTCCTTCGGGAATTTTGATAACCAACTGTATTTCGATAATCAGCTGTATTTTGATAACCACCATTATTTTGATAATCACCATTACCAGTATGAATAGAATTATCTGCAACAGAAATCCTTTCAGTGGTAGGTTTTTCTATAATGGTCGTGTTTTTTATAATATGAGTGACCTTTGCACCATCTATGACCCTCGAAACGTTGGTCTTGGATATATGTATTTTCTGGTTGTTATCAATATCTTTGTACATTTCAGCCATATTTTCACCATCTTTAGTCCTATCCTCCGTTTTTGATGTTTCGGGCTTGAAATCTTCGGACCCATTAGTTGATAATTTATTTCTGGGTCTTGGAATTGAAAGATGTTCTGGTTGCCCATTATTTAACATTGGAAATAAGTTGTTGTAATCATTCCGCTTGACAGGGTGTGATGACCATTCATGAGACTCATCATTGTAAGGAATCTGTCTTTCATACTCAAGTTTTCTGCACTTCAAACAGTGGTTCAGATTTTGTAAAACCTCATTTTGACCAGTTTTTGATAAAGAAGTCATGAGTTCCTCAATTTTTTTAACATTGCTGTCATCTCCTTTTTTTATACTCAACACTTTGTTTATCAGCTGCTGACAGTTTTCACGATTTTTTTTACAACCTTCGATTGCAGTCTGGTCAGTACTTCTCTTTAATCTTTGCCGATTATTTTTTTGTAATTTTTCGAAAACGTTCCTGGTGTTTGAATATTCAGAATTTGGGGATTCAGTCAGAATATCATATTTTTCGACAGGGTTTTCTTCGGATTTGGTGGAGGCATCACGTTCGAAATGTATCTTTGTATAACTGTCGTCTGAAATTTGAAAAATGAAAAAAGAATATTATTATGAATTAGATGATAATACGATGAGATAAGATAATATGAGATACTGAAATGCTAGATTAAGAAATTAAATTATATTCGAAAATTCAATTGACTTACCGGCCATGAGAGTCATGAACATCACTGTTGTTAGGAAACATAATAACAGTATAATTGATATAAAAGAGGCAAGAATGCTTATTTTTCGACTAGTTATTGCTTTCCAGTATTTATTTATTTGAAGCGTTCCGTTTGTATCATTGTTCCTAGCTGAAAGTAGTAAAAACACACTACGTCATTTTTATCCAACTGAACAATAAAAAAATTTTTTAGCAATTCCCAAAAATTATAAATTTTTTAAAAAATTGTGGATATTTATTACTTACGATAATTGAATCCTTGAGAATTTCTAAAAGGTTGATCTGGATATCCGGAATGCACATTTGCCATCATGCTAACAATGAAAAATGAAAATTTTAAAATTAATTTCAAAGAAAACTTCAGGGATGTAGATTTGTAGATCAATTCAATAACTAATAAATGATTTCACTTTTTTAAAGACAAATGAGTGATTTAATTTTTCTGATAAAAAATGAATGATTTCACTTTTATAAAGAAAACAGTTTCTAATAAAAAGAAAATAAGCTTCAATAATGTACAAATTTTGAATACTATTAGAAATGTCTCCAGGCAATTGATGAATGGCAGAAAACACTTTTTGAATGCACTTTATATGTAATTAACAAATCTGAAATTGAACTTTTCAAGTCTTCAGATGTTTCTGAAGAGATCTTTACACTTAGTGGTCTCAAATTGAAATAATTCGTCTTTCGTTTTAGAGGAATGACCGAGTACTATAATGCAAGTATCAGTGATATAGACGTTGCTAAAGTGATTTCATCATAAATAAAATGTTTGTATATGAACGAGTTTTGTTCACACACTGGGAATGAATTACTATGCATTTTCTACAGAACTGGAGAACATGGAATTATTGTGTAATTCATTTCCGTGAATGGTGCTTACCTAAAATATTTTGATTTATCGACAAAAAATAATATTTCTATACTTCGAAGAAATTACGAATTATGCTGAATTTGATATTAATTATAAAAATTATATATATATATATATATATATATATATATATATATACTTTAATAATATATTCATATGTATATATAATTTTATATATATATATATATATATATATATAATTTAATAATATATTCATATGTATATATAATTTTATATATATATATATATATATATATATATAAATTATATGTAAAATTATAAAATACAAATAGAACAAAAATTATAAAATTATAAGATAGTTCATAATGTAATTTTTACAATAAATAATATAAAAATACTTTGGATGAAAGTAAAAGCTGATCTATGATTGGATCATGAAAATATGTAGGCGTTCTTAATACTCTTAGAGAATCAAAATCGGTGAGAAAGCTTTTCTAGAAAGTTGCTAGTGAAAGCGATGAGAAAAGCTTGTCTCCAGAGTTAATGGTTACTTTATGGCAAGGACGAGATAAGATTTCTTGTTCTATTTAAAGGATCAGCAGTTTACAGAATTCATGTGAAGATGTGGAAGAAAGAAAATTAATGCAATTTTCCAAGAATATCGTTAAATAAGGAAAAAATCCTAAAAATGCATAAAATATATTTTAATTTTACTTTTGCAATAAATTGGAACAAACAAAAGATGTCAAAAATATATTCGTGTTCTCAGTTTATTATTCATATTTTACTTACTTATTTTTTTTATTATTTGTTAACAAAATTTCAAGTATGTGGTTGAGTTCTTGATTTCTGAAAAATGAATGTATTGAAGACAAGGTCAATTTTTGGAAATTGCATTCAGCGTGAATAGAATTTCAGTATTTTTAAATAAATACATCATCCCACTAATTGCATTCCTTTGATTGATTAATCTGTTCTTCCTTGAAAAAAAGACTGAAATATTCATAGATTATTTTATTGGTAGACAGTAAGTAATAACAAGTAATCATTTTTTAGAAAAAATAATAATAAATAAAAAGAAAATAGCATATTAGATAATGTTCATATTATGAGATTTTGTAAAAAATTAATCTTCTCATTAGGTATCATCTCGATCAAATGTTTCCATAGATTTATTATAAGAAATAAAAAATTCCATTTAAAAATGTAATTAAAGTTACCTTCGATATTTCGTAACTGTGCTTCTTTAACAAGTATGCATTAATAAAATTTATCCCTGAATAAACTTATATTAATATTATATTATTAAAACTTATCTCCGAGCAATTTTTCCAATTATATTAATTTATATTAAAGGGCTGCAAGATGGTCAACCTATTATATTTCCAGAAATTTTATTTCTGGCACGCAGCTCATCACATCGAGATTTTGCCAATTACCAGAATCACCTGGTCCAAAATATTTCCGGTACCATAAAAATGAGATGAGCGGTGAAATTATGGGAATGGTAGAGATCCTATCACCACTATCGAGATGAATCCCTTTAATGCCAAAAGTGTCTCTCAATTTTCTCAGTTCTATCCACAATAAAAAAAAAAAAAATAATCGAAATTTCTTAAATTATAAAAATTGTGTACCTATTTAAATTATCCCTTAATTTTTCAAAGGGAAAAAAACTTTCTATTATTTCAGAAATCGACTTTTAGTTCGAATTTATAATAATCTAGATTATTATAGACATATAGATTAAGTAATAATATTGGGGAAATAATAGAAGACCAAATAGTGAAAATAATAGCGAAAAAACTTAAGAACAGTTTTTAAAATGTAACTTCAAAGAAATGTTTAATTCCATGTAAAATTTCGATGTATTTATTCGTGTAAGACCCGTTGACGAAGATAAAAAGAAACTCATGTAGTTATGTAGAATGAGGATTAAATATAAATAAATAAATTAAATTAAATATAATAAAAATAATTAAATATAATAAATATAATTATATATAATTTTAAAAATTAGTTAAGAATCATATACTAGTTAATTTTTTCATTATGAACACTTTTCTAAGTTATTGCGTTTACGTAAATTCCAGTTATCAGAATGCACATCGAGGTCAGAATTATTTCTTTTAACTGTAAAGGGTTGCTAAAGTCGTTTTTCTCGTTACGTTATGTGCGAAATTAAAGAAAAATGACAGCATTTTTTACCATTTTTAATATTTTTCACAAACGAAATAATTTCTTATAACACTGAATAGTATAATAAGAAATTATTTCATCTGAGAAAAATATTAAAAATTGTAGAAAATGCTGTCATTTTTCTTTAATTTCGCAAATAACGTAACGTTATTATACTATTCAGTGTATTAAGAAATTATTTCGTCTGTGGAAAATATTAAAATTTTTTAAATATGCTGTCATTTTCCTTTTTTATTAGGTAAAAATTAAAAATTTGAATTAATTAATAATTAAATTTTTTACTAGGTAAAATCTATTAGGTAAAAATATTGAAAAGTCAACCCATAAAAGAAAATAACTATGTATTAAGTTAGTTAAATCGTGTTGAAATCGATCCTTGGTATCAGACTGACAGATCGTCAAAAGTCATTTTCTTCCAAAGATTAATTTTCATAGCATTATTAAAAAATGTGCATTGAATGTAAGATATTCGACACAAGGAACTGAAATATCCGTAAAACTTTTTTTGCAAGAGTAAATTTTACGACTAACCATTCTAAAATGACAGAATTTTACTTATAAAAATATACTTCTCATGAATCAAACATTTAAAAATGATTATGAAAATTAGGTTTAATTATACACAAATTTTTAGTAGTATTACAAATGCCTCAAGGTACCTGCAAGAAAATCTTCTCAGATGCACTTAGAGTACAACTGTGTTGTACTCTAATCAACACTTTGAAATTAAAGTTTGGAAGCCCTCAGGACTTTGCGAAGAGCACCTCACACTTAGTTGATCCAATTATCGAAATAACTCGAAATTAGACGTTTACCAGACATTACAGAAGTGATAGAATTAGTATATTATAATTTTAATTTAAATCACCGAAAATTATATCCTTATATCTGCTCTAAAAAAATTGAGAATTATCATTTATCTGCTATTGAAGAATAAATATTTCATATTTTTTTAAATTATTAAATTTCTGCGATATTTGAATAATATTTCGGAACAGGAAAGTTGAAGGTTTTTGCCCAGGTATTTGAAATTTCTGATGGTGGGGAAATAAGGGCGGAACTTTTTATAATACAGGAGTCCTGAAACTACAAGTTGTAGGAAAATTCATTAGTCAGTTCATCGTCCTTGATGAATGTCTTACTTGAGAAGTGAATTGTAACTGTTAAAATTTTCCAATTATCGCTTCTGGTTAGATAAAAGTGTCAATTATTCAATAAGAGTAAGTGAAAAATCAAATTTATTATAAAATATCCTTTTTCAAAAAAATTTACTTTTTAATATATTATGTATTTTGTATACATTGTCAGCGAATTTCAATAATTAAATTAGGAAATTACAATTCGCGAAGAATTGTATTTCGAATTCGACGATTACTGCAACGAATTTCAATTATTAAATTAGGAAATAACAATTTTAATAAAATTAATAATTGAAATTAACAGCTATTAACAATTAATATAATAAAATTACAATCATAATAAAAAAAACAACAGGGTGCGTACCGGGGCACACGGGAGTCGCTATCCGACAAACGCCATATTATACAACAAATGTATGTATATATACACATATTTTTATATAATATTATATATATATATATATATATATATATCTATATATACATTTTTTGTATAA
>JBAGKK010034705.1:0-10809 GCA_037177015.1 Euceroptres primus
GTTTGATAAAAAAAATTTTAAGCAGTTCACTTGGTGAATTTTGCCGAACATAATCTTATATATTATTTATAATACAGAATTTTTATAACATAATATTATAATTATATACAAGATTTGAAACACAGAATTTTAATAACAATAATAATAGAAAAATATAATATAAATAATTATTAATATTAATTATTGATTAATAATTATTTAATAAATAATTAATATTTAATTAATGTTATGAATATTAATTATAATATAAATATAAATTATAGATAAATATAAATATAATTATAAATTTAAATAAAAATGAATATATAAATATAATATATAAATAAATATAAATAAATATAAATATAATATATAAATAAATATAAATATAATATATAAATAAATATAAATAAATATAAATATATAAATAAATAAATGTATAGATATAAATATAAATATAATTATAAATATAACCTATAGTTGTATAAATAATACAAATAATTATTATTTAAAACGTGTATTATTCATGTATATCTAAAAACGAATTTTTAATTATTTTCAAATAGTAAACACCACTCCCTATCTTTTCATCTTACATTAAATGACTGATTTACTTGTAACTTAGAAAATAATAACAGACAAATCAGTCACTTTTATTGACTGAGAATCAGTCATTTCAAGTGACTGATAGATTTAGGGGGGGGGGGGGTAGGGTTTTAGAGGCGAATTTAGAAGCATATTTTCAAGAATTTTTTTTCGAGATATGAGTAACGCTGGTTTATTAATTTAATTTGGATGTTGCAGTAGTGCATCTGAAGCATTTTTAGACAAATTTTCAATAAAAAATATTTAAAAGTAACCTCGCGGCAGCGAATCTCCCGAGATGCCTCTGAAAAAAAAGTTGTTGCGCCGTGAACATCATAACTCGTTACTGGATCATCTGAAACAAAAAGAAAAAACTGCATTTAAAAGGTGATATGTTTCCCCAGGTAATCAGGAAGAGTTTTTTTTAACAATTTGTTTTTATTTTACAATAACAAATTAACCGATTTTTTTAGCGAAAATGGTGTATTAGGCTTCAAAATGCTATTAAAAAAAAACTCTTCCTGATTACCTGGGGAAATATATCACCTTTTAAATGAATTCTTTTTTTTCAGATGATCCAGTAACGAGTTATGATGGAGATTTAATGAAAAAATGTATTGCACTTAAAATTCTTCATTCATTGGCACATAAAATTACATTTAAAATAGTTATGATTTATTTATTAACACATATGTAATATAATACACATCAAAGTCGTGTTCAAAAAATGGAAATACTTCCTATCATCTGCTTCGCAGATTAATTCAGATCATCATAATATTAATGAATAATTAGTGTGTTTTAAACATAAAATTTAAATGTGAAATAATCGTTTAAAGTCAGTATCGTCTTCTCCATTCAAAATATCTCCAACATCTTCAACCAAATTCAAATCTGTTTCCTGAGAAAAATTTTCACAAATACCAATTTCAGGTGGACTCAACATTAATTTGAACATTTTCTTCGAACTTTGACTGCATCCATTCGTGGCTTTTATTATGCATTGTTCTAGCGGCAAGGTGTCCCTGAAAAAATATTAATCAAAGTTTTGAAAGTGTTCTTAATGAAACTATACTCAATTAATGAACTGAGCATTAATGAACATGAAGCTATACTCAATAATTGAATTAAGTATCATTAAAAGTTGAAACAAAAAGTCCATCAACTAATTTTAATAATACTTTTAATAAATAAAACGTCAATACAGAACTCAAGTACCACGTGGAACCAATTTTCAGGTACAAAAAACTCCTCCTTTTATTGTGAAAGTTATTTTTAAAGAAAGTAGTTATTGTATATAATTATTGTATACAATTTATTACATAACTTACTTGCAAGAAGAACTTCTAACAAACGATCCAGTGAGCAAGTGTAAGATTGTTGAAGGGCTTTGAAGAATGTGATCAAACGAATTTAAGCATGCCCTTATTTTTCGATAGTCCTGTTTTGATTCGCAAGTTCTTAAATCTTCAATGTTGATAGAATCAACTGCGAGAAAAAATTATTTCTTTAAACATTCGTGTTTTTTTAAAATAATGCTTTTTCTGTTTCCTTTTGGCCTCGAAATTAAAATTAATTAATTTTAATATATTTTTTAATTTTATTCAAATTAGTTCAAAGTATTTTTCAAATACGCCCAAATTTTCACTTTCAGTGAAAAAGATATTTCCTATAGAGATATATCACACACACACACACACACACACACACACACACACACACACACACACACACCCACACACACACACACACACACACACACAATAAGATATATTCTTATAGAGAATAGAAAGACTTATAAGAATATATTTCTCTGAATTTAAAGCATACTTACGTAGTAATACTCTCTTAGCATGTGTATTAAGGATTCGGTTCAAAACTTTGGCCAAATCCTCTAGATCCAAACGATTTTCTTCATCTAAGCAATTCTGTATATTTTGTATTAATTCTTTTAATTTTTCTACCAGATCTGGATTGTATATGAAGTTAAAAGTGTGATTGAATTTTCCAATCTCTAGATTCTCAACTGGTTCCATATATTCTAGTAACAGACGTTTATACTCAAAATATGTACTACGATCAATTGAATAATTTGCGTGTACTTTGCATTGCTTATTAACATCTTCAAGTTCCATATTAAGCCATTTATCAATACTTGATTCATGTACACTTCGAGCTGAGATGACTTCAAAATAACCTGCGCATATTTTAAAATTGGGTTCACGACATTCAGCAATGAAAAGAGAAATTTAATTTTAAACATAATTTATTGACATACAAATGTCATGACATTGATTTAAAACTTAATTTTTTATTACTTGAATCAAAAAAGTTTGATCTATCGAATAAATGTTATTTTACTGACGAAAAAAGATTTGAGTAAAAAATATATACATATTTATATTTATATTTATAATTATATTTATAATTATATTTATATTCATAATTATATTTATATTTATATTTTATATTTATATGAGGATGTTCCTATTAACAAATTCTTCCGACTACAATTTAAAAACACTTTCAGAATAAAAATACTCACAAGAGACGAGAATTGCCAAAACTATCGTTAGGCTCTTCATTTTCATAAAATCTTTTTCTGATCTTCGATATTTTTATACTTTCTACTAAATAACATTCAACGTCTTGAAATAAACTACGCTCTTCAGTTTAAAACTTTACATAAATACTAACAATCGCCTACACACATTTAATATCTTTGCAAATAAAATTTATCAAGCAACTTCCAGTAACAATGTCAGATTGATAAAACTGCTTCAATTCCTGTCATTCATTGGAGATAGAACACGTTTATTTCCGTTCATTTTTTATCATTTGAAGATATACGTCAATAAAGTTCTGCTGGAATGTTTATGGAATTTTTCTGGCTTTCCATAGAAATCCCCATGACTTTCCTAGAATTGAGATGATATTTCGATTTCACTGAACTTGGTAACTCCAAAGAAAAAAAAATATATATCTTTAACGTATTCTTCAAACGCCAACGCGAGTACAATCAATTATTATTTTTTTAATAAGCTTTTCATTGCAGAAAAATAGAATCATTAAGATTGTCATAATATTAACATATTATAATTACTTTCAAAGGTCCCTTAAAATAGTCGAGTTACTGTTGTAACGTCAGAGATATTTGTAATTGTTGTAAACATCAGAGATATTTTTAAAAAAACTGCACATAGAATAAGATCGTATTTTATTTATTAAAAAAAACTCATTGTATATTTTTTAGTACATTTTTGACGATGTTGCGATCCTCCACTAAGAACGATGATTTTGTGCCTTTGGGGTCTAGGATTGATTATTAGGATATATGATATGATAGGATATGATCTTAAATTAACTCTTTTTTTCGTATAATATAGATTATAGATATTCTCCAAATCTCCAAAACATTTTTAATAATTAATAAAAAATAAATATTCTAATATCATAATTTCAAAATAAAATTACTCAAAAAAAAGAAGAATAACTGACAGACACACAGTTTGCTTCACTTTTACGAAATCTTTTCTTACTTCTTTTTTCATATTGTATAATGTAAAGCGAAGAAAATTTGCAGATAATCTAAATTCGTGGTTGGCGAAAAAAGCTTCTTAAATTCTGTTACTGGCTTAGGTACTACAGTATTTTTTAGCTAATTAGATGCATCGAAATTAGAATTAATGAATTTAAAAAAAAATCGTTTTTAGAACTTTTGAAAACGCTTTAATTAACTTTTTGAATTTCTGCCGAATATAGCAGGAAAATAAACAGGCAACAACGGAAAAACCTTTTTTTGGATGCATGGGATCTCAAAATATAGAGGTTTAATAAAAAAAAACGAATTGCATTTAAAATAGTTATGCTTTATTTATTTGCACATATATAATATAATACACATCAAAGTTGTGTAAAAAAATGAGGATATTTCCTATCGTCATCTTCCTTGTCGATTCATTCAGATCATCATAAATATTCATGAATACTTAGTGTAATTGCTCTGTTTGAAAAGTACAATTTATATGTAAAATAATCGTTTAATGTCAGTATCCCTTCCTTCGTTCAAAATATCTTCAATATTTTCAATCGAATTCAAATCAGTTTCCTGAGGAAAATTTTCACAAACACCAATTTCAGGTGGACTCAAAATTAATTTGGCCATTTTCTTCAGATTTTGACTGCATGCTTTCATGTTTTTCATGTAGCATTGTTCTAGTGGCAAGATGTCACTGAAAAAGATTAATCAGTGTTGTCAAAGTGTTCTTAATGAAACTATACTCAAATTATGATACTCAGTTGAAATAAAAATTCCATTAGGATCAACTAATTTTTAAAATACTTTCAAAAACTAAAACCTCAATACAGAACTGAACTACCACTTGGAACCAATTGTCAGGTACAAAAAACTCTTCTTTTTATTGTGAAAGTTATTTTTAAAGAAAGTAGTTATTATATATAATTATTGCATACAATTTAATACATAACTTACCTGCAAGAAGAACTTCTAACAAACGAACCAGTAAGCAAGTGTAAGATTGTTGAAGAGTTTTGAAGAATGTGATCAAACGAATTTTTGCATGCCATTGATTTTTGATTGTCCATTAATAATTCGCAGGTTCTTAGGTCTTTAGTGTTGATAGGCTCAACTGCAAGAATAAATTATTTCTTTTGAACATTTGTATTTTTTTAAATAATGCTTTTTCTGTTTCCTTTTAGCCTCGAAATTAAAATTAATTAATTTTAATATATCTTTTAATTTTATTCAAATTAGTTAAACGTATTTTTCCAATGTGCCAAAATTTGCACGTTCAGTGAAAAGGATGTTTCTTATAGAAGAAATGAGAAATCATAAGAACATATATTCTGGATTTAAAGCATACTTACGTTGTAACACTCTCTTAGCATGTGTATTAAGGATTCGGTTCAAAACTTTGACCAAATCCTCTAAATTCAAACGATTTTCTTCATTTAAGCAATTCTGTATATTTTGTATTAACTCTTTTAACTTTTCTACCAGATCTGGATGGTAAATGAAGTTAAAAGTGTGATCGAATTTTTCAATCTCTAGATTCTCAACTGGTTCCATAAATTCTAGTAATAGGTGTTTATACTCAGAATATGTATCGTCATTAATTGAATAATTTACGTGCTCTTTGCATTGCTTATTAACATCTTCGAGTTCCATATTTAGCCATTCATCAATACTTGATTCATGTACACTTCGAGCAGAGGTGGCTTCAAAATAACCTACGCATATGTTAAATTGTGTTTACGATATTCAGAAATTAAGTGAGAAATTTAATTTCAAAAATAATTTATTGATATAAAAATGTGTCATTGAAAAAAATGTCATTGATTCAAAACTTAATTTTTTATTTCTTGAAGAAAAAGATTTGATATATCGAAAAAATTTTATTTTTAATTATATAAAACTTAATTTTTTATTACTTGAATCAAAAAGATTTGATACATCGAATAAATTTTATTTTACTAGTCACAAAAGATTTGAGTAAAATAATATATTCATATTTATATTTTATATTTAAATGAGGATGTTCCTATTAACAAATTCTTTCGACTACAATTTAAAAACGTTTTTAGAATCAAAATACTCACAAGAGACGAGAATTGCCAAAACTATAGTTAGACTCTTCATTTTTATAAAATCTTTTTCTGGTCTTCGATATTTTTATACTTTCTACTAAATAACATTCAACGACTTGAAATAAACTACGATTTGCAGTTGAAAATTCTACTTAAATACTAGCAATCGCCTATACATATTTTATATCTCTGCAAATAAAATTTATCAAGCATTTTCTAGTGATAATGTCAGATTTATAATTGCAAAATTTCCTGTCCTTCATTGGAGATAGAACTAGGACTTCCGTTCATTTTTTATCATTTAAAAATATTCGTCAATAAGGTTCTTCTGGAATGTTTAGGGAATTATTCTTGCTTTTGTAGAATGACTTTTCCTACAATTGAGATGTTATTTGGATTTCATAGAAATTGGTAACTCTAAAGAAATATATGGGGTAATGGGGTATATGGGACATTTCACGTCAAACGTATCACTGGCATCCTCAAAATTTGGTTTGACCAATCAAAACGAATAACGGCGCAAATTGATCCACTTGATACGTACTTTCAAATGATACTTGATACTTTTTCAAATGTGGTATTTTGAAAAATTCAAAATGGTGGATTCAATATGGCGCCTTAAAAATATGTTCTTCCCGGTACATTCCTCAAAAACGGTAAAAAAAATGTTTAACATTTTCGACTATTCCTCCAAAATACATATATCACCATTTTTGAAACCTCTATTTACGAATCTGACATCAGAAATTAAAAATTAAAAATGGCGGATCCAATATGACGGCTGAACACTCATCCTGACTCATTAAATGGTAATAAAATACTTCTGGATCGCTCAAAATTGTAAGAATGGGGTTTTAGAAGATTCGGATTGTAAAATCGTATTCAAGACTTTAAAATTAAATGGTGGATTATAAAGATAGCGCCAGAAACCCTAGAGTGACCGCAAACTGGGCTGTTTTTTAGCCTATTTTTTGGACCTCCCTAGCGACCTGGGGAAAAAATATAAAAATATGTTACGGGTATCAAATCACTTGTAATTGAAAACCAAAGTCAGAAACGCTTTTCGTTTTTTGAAAATTTCAAAAAATTACCCCTATCTAGGGTTTGAGAAAAGCCCAAAAAAATTAAAAAATAGAAAATACCACTAATTATAAAATAATTTTAAATTGTATTTTTTCTATAAAATAAACCTTAAAAAAGTAAAATCACGTATTTATCACCCATATTATTCACAAGTTTTCAAATTAGACCTAGAGGTGGTTTCAAAAAGAATTTTCAGATAAATATAAAAAATGACAGTTTTCAAAGTATCAAAGTCCCCAAAAAATTTTTAATTGCATTTCGGACTATTCAGATCAGATTCAGCAACCCTCATGAGGCACTCCTATTATCCTCAAGTTTTCAAAATGGATCTAGGGGTGATTTTAAAAAAATTTTCCAGCAAAATGTCAAAAATGACAATTTTCAAAGTATCAAAGCCCCCAAAAAATTTTTAATTTTATTTCTGTTTATTGTGATCACATTCGAGAAACCTCCTGAGGCATCCCTATTATCCAAAAGCTTTGAAATTAAACTTAGGGGTGGTTTTTAGAAATAATTTTCAGATAAATGTCAAAAATGACAGTTTTCAATGTGTCAAAATCCCCAGATAAATGTCATTTTTGATATTTATCTGGAAATTCTTTTTGAAACCACCTCTAGGTCTAATTTGAAAACTTGTGAATAATAGGAGTGATAAATACGTGATTTTACTTTTGTAAGGTTTATTTTATAGAAAAAATACAATGAAAAATGATTTTATAATTAGTGGTATTTTCTATTTTTTAATTTTTTTGGAGTCCTCTCAACCCCTAAATAGGGGTAATTTTTTGAAATTTTCAAAAAACGAAAAGCGATTCTCATTTTGGTTTTCCATGACGAGTAATTTGATACCTGCAACATATTTTTATATTTTTTCCCCAGGTCGCTAGGGAGGTCCAAAAAATAGGCTGAATAACAGCCTATTTTGCGGTCACTCTTTAGGGTTTCTGGCTGTATCTTTATAATCCACCATTTTAGTTTAAAGTTTTGAATACTATTTTACAATCCGAATCTTCTAAAACTCCATTCCCACAATTTTGAGCGATCCAGAAGTATTTTATTACCATTTAATGAGTCAGGATAAGTGTTCAGCCGCCATATTGGATCCGCCATTTTGAATTTTAAATTTCTGATGTCAGATTCGTAATCAGAGATTCCAAAAATGGTGATATATGTATTTTGGAAGAATATTCGAAAAGGTTAAACATTTTTTTTACCGTTTTTGAGGAATGTACCGGGAAAACATATTTTTAAGCCGCCATCTTGAATCCACCATTTTGAATTTTTCAAAATACCACATTACTTTTGAAAGTAGGTATCACGTGGATCAATTAGCGCCTTTATTTGTTTTGATTGGTCAAACCAAATTTTGAGGATGCCAATGATCCGTTTGACGTGAAATGTCTCATATATATATATATACACACATATACATACATACGTATATATCTTTAACGTATTCCTCAAACGCCAACGCGAATACAATCGATTATTTTTTTTTTTTATAATAAGCTATATTTTTTGTAGAAAAATAGAATTATAAGGATTGTCATAATATTAACATATTCAATAAAAAATAATACATTATTATTTCAATACTTAAACTTTGATTAAACATAATATACAAATTACTTATTATGGTGCATTACTTTCATGGCATTTATATCCATTAGTATTTTAAAAACTTTGCATTTACCATCAAAATTCAATCAATCTTCGTCACTTAAACAAGCCTGAATTCTTCTAATTATATTTTTCAAACTTTCTTAAAATTTTGTATTGTAATTTGATACTTAGTGCGCTCGAATTCTGCACTGCCTTTTATTTCTATGACATTACAAAATTTATGAATGTCATTTCATAATCTGTAATGTGTAATAGACATTGTAATATAGGCATTTGACATTTACATATTAACCAACTTATCTATTTTGGAATTTGAATCAAGTACACTTTGAGCCGAGTACACTTGAAAAAAATCTGCACATAGAATAAAAACGTATTTAAGTTATTACAAAAAATACATTGTATATTTTTCAGTTTTTTGTATAATATGTATAGATATTTATAATATCTCGATTTGGAAAAACAATTTCAATAATTATTAAAAAATAAATATTCTGAATATCGCAATTTTAGAATAAAATTACTCAAGAAATAAGAATAACTGACAGGCACACAGTTAGCTTCACTTTTACGAAACCTTTTCTTCTTTGTTTATATTGTATAATGTGAAGCGAAGAAAATTTTCAGATAAACTAAATACGTTATTGGGGAAAAAAGCTTCCTAACTACTGTTACTGGTTTAGGTACATATATATTTACATATATATTTATTTTCAGTATTTTCTAGCTAGTTAGATGCATGAAAATTAGAATTTATGAATTTTTCAAAAAATCGTTTTCAAAACTTTTAAAAATGCTTAAATTTTTAAATTTTTGTCGAATGTAGCAGGCAAACAGACACGCAACGTAAAGACCGTTTTTTGGATGCATGGGTTCACAAAACGTAGAGGTTCAATCAAAAAAACGTATTGCATTTAAAATAGTTATGCTTTATTTATTTGCACATATTTAATATAATACACATCAAAGTTGTGTACAAAAATTAAGACAGTTCCTATCGTCATATTCTTTGTCGATTCATTCAGATCATCATAGTAAATGTTAATGAATACTTAGTGTAAGTGCCCTGCTTGAAACGTAAAATTTAGATGTAAAATAATCGTTTAAAGTCAGTATCGTCTTCTCCATTCAAAATATCTTCAATATCTTCAACCGAATTCAAATCAGTTTCCTGAGGAAAATTTTCACAAACCCCAATTTCAGGTGGACTCAAAATTAATTTGGCCGTTTTCTTCAGATTCTGACTGCATGGTCTGAAGGCTTTTATTAAGCATTGTTCTAATGGCAAAATGTCCCTGAAACATTTTAATCAGAGTTGTGAAACTGTTCTTAATGAAAATATACCCAATTAATGATACTAAGTTAAAATAAAAATTCCATTAGGATCAACTAATTTTAATAATACTTTCATTAACTAATACCTCAATAAAAAACTAAAGTTCCACTGGGAACCGATTTTCAGGTACAAAAGACTCTTCTTTTTATTGTGATAGTTATTTTTAAAGAAAGTAGTTAATATATATATATATATATATAATTATTGTATATAATTTAATATATAACTTACTTGCAAGAAGAACTGCCAACTAAAGATCCAGTAAGCAAGTGTAAGATTGTTGAAGGTGATTGAAAAATGGAACCGAATGAAAGATTGCATTCTTTTGCTTTATTACGGTCCAATAACAATTCGCAAATTTTTTTGTCATTCATTTTGATAGGCTCAACTGCGAGAAAAAATTATTTCTTCTGAGCATTCATATTTTTTTAAGTAACGCTTTTTCTGTTTCTTTTTGGCCTCGAAATTAAAATTAATTTATTTTAATCTATCCATTAATTTTATTCAAATTAGTTAAATGTATTTATACCACTCTAACCTCAAAATCTCAACTTTGACATGATTTTTCGGCTCTCGTGGTATAAAATACTGTTCGA
>JBAGKK010034716.1:0-10808 GCA_037177015.1 Euceroptres primus
ATATATATGTTATATTAACTTTTCTTTTCAGTTGGTAGTGAAAATAACATTCAATTTTTTTCTCGCAATAAATTGATTGAATTTTGATTTCTGACCTCTTATCATAATCAGCGGCTATCTATAATTATCAATAATCATTTCCACTAAAATCTGCTTTAGTAAAGATGTACACTTCATTAAAAACGTTCACATTTTTTATATTTTTACACCTCATTGTTTGTTCCCCTTCAAAAAATGTGGAAATGGAACTGGAAAAAGTGTTGAATATCTTGGAACCAAGAAATTTGCTGGAAATTTATTCGAGTGAAAATGAATTCAAGAAAGAAAACACTTCAAGTTGTTTGAGGGACATTTCATTAACCATAAATCAAATCATGGTGGAATTATCTGGAAAAGTGAATTCCATGTGGGCATTAAAAAGTTAGTTTCTTTAAAAATTAAATTAAAATTTCTTTAATAATTTTAAAAATGAATTTAAATTTATTTAATATTTTCAATTTTAATTTAAATTTCTTTAATGTTTTTTAAATCTAATTTAAATTAATTTAATATTATAGAATGTTTATATACTTATTATTTGTTATATATTTATTATTATTTATTATATATGTATTATTATATATTTATCATTATATTTTTTTCAAATTTAGTTTCAATTCAATTAAATTAATTCAATTCTTGTTAATTAATTAAAATTTTGGTTCAGTGTTGGATGCCAGTACCAAAATTCCTTCTGGCGTCTTAACTGGAAATCTTGTCGATTTGGGGATGTACGACGAATGTATTTCAGTGTCAGGAATAATTGTAAATGAAACTGAAATTCGAGGACGACACTGTTTGTATTCTTTCAAGTTGACAAAAATTCCTTTAGCAGTTACATTTTCAATTTGTGTTCCATCCTCCTGTAAAGCCCAAGATTTAAAATATATTTTTGAGATAATAAAGAAAGAAGTTAATGAAACTGATGGCCTGGAAAATTGGATTTCTGATGATTTTAGTGCCACGTGTTCAAGTGTTGGTGACCGAAAAATATCAGTTGGAACTATTATAACAATGTGAGTTTATAATTTTTTTAAAGTGGTCGGCTCGAAAAAATTTCTCAAAGAATCTAAAATATTATTTTTTTAAATTTCTACTATTTTTTTAAGAAAGGTACAACATCTCATTAATTCCAATTAATAAGTACTTTAGATAGTTATATGATGTTTTATCAAATGTATTTTTTTGTTTTTTTATTATTTGTATAATATAATTTTATTATTATATATTTATTATTATTTATTATTATATACTTATTATTATTTGTTATATATTTATTATTATTTTTATTATATACTTATTATTATGTGTTATATATTTATTATTATTTATTATACATTTATTATTATATATTAATCATTGTATATTTATTTTTATATATTTATATACTGATCTAATTTTTCAGAGTCATATTGGTCACAATTGTATTATTTTTGACAATTTGTACAATTGTTCAATTGTTTGAAACAAAAATTAAATTTTTATCCAAGTATGGAGAAATCCTAGCAAAATTTTCTTTATACAGAAGCACTAGAAGGATACTTAATACAGAAATTAATGCATCATCTTTTCCTGCTCTCCATGGAATTCGAACTTTGAGTATATTTTGGGTGGTTCTGGGCCATTCTTACACTTCCAGAATATTCACCCCATTCATAAATTCTATTGAAAAATATAAAGTAAGTATAAAAGACAACATTTAAAAAATATTTATTAAAAAGATAATTTAAATAAAAAAATATAAAATTATAATATGCAATTAATTATTTATTAAAATTCTATATATTGAAATATTGATTGATTAATTAACTTAATTATTGTTGTGTTTATTGTTGAAACAATTCTTCATTTATAGAAAATCGACAATTATTGAATTTGCTTTTAATTCAATAATTAATAACTGAAAATAATTTTCTTTTTTATTCAGTGGTTTTCAACGTGGAACTGTTTGTATATTTTCCTGTCTCCTTTCGCAGTGGATACATTTTTTATGATCAGTGGATTTTTGATGACTTATCTCTTTCTCAAAGAAGCAGCACATGGAAAGAAATTCAACATTTTTATGTACTATCTTCATCGTTACATAAGGTGCAAGAATTTAATTAATTAATCAGATAAATTAATTTTAGATACTGGAAAATGAAAATTTATTTCTTTTTACTCATATTTATTTTACAGTAGTTTTTAAAAATTATTTGTATCAGGTATCACATTTTTACAATGTTATATTCATTGTATATTGTATATTTATATTTATATTGTATATTTATGCTGTAGATTCATTATTTTTATTGTGATTTATATTTATAGTGGTATCTTGTTATATTATTATTTGAGTAAATTTACTAGTTAACATTAATTACACTTAATAAATTTACACTAATTATTAATAATTGTTCTATTTTTAAAACTAGATTAACACCAGTGGTATTAATATTACTGCTGATAACACTCTTCATTATTCCACATCTGGGATCTGGACCAATTTGGGAAAAAGCTCTAGAAAGTACTCTAACTAGAACCTGCGAAGAAAAGTGGTGGACACTCCTACTTTACATTCAAAATTACGTTAGAACTGACATCGAGGTAAAAATAATTTATTAAATTAATTAATTTCCAGTTCCATAAAAATAATTTAAAAATAGTTAATAAAAATGTTGTATCCTATTTTTTTCTTATTTTCTATATGTAATATTTATTTTTTGTAGTGTTTGGGACACACTTGGTACTTGGCAGCAGACATGCATTTTTATTGGCTGTCGCCGATTATTTTACTTCCCCTTGCCAAAAAACCAAAATTAGGATTGACGATCTTAAGTTCCTTTTTTATTGCTTCACTCACAATAGTTGGCACAATAATAGCAGTCAATGGATATGTTTCTACTTTGTATTCCCATTCCATATCGTAAGTTTCAAATTATACTCAAATGATATAACCAAATTAATTGTAATATAGTAAATTAATTAATAATTGATTTAATTAACTAATTACTTTTAAAATTACTTCCTATTTTATTACTTTAATTATTGCCTTAAATTACAATACAAATAATATTGGTTAATCTAATTTTCATAATTGGTTGCATTTCAGAATGAATCTTGTAAAAGAATCATTTCGGTTCTTTTACACAGTTTCTCACACGAGAGCAAGTTCTTGGCTTGTTGGCATATATCTTGGATATACTGTTAATTCAAGTCCTGGAAATCTTAGCAAGGTGCACATTTGTATATTAACTATATTATTAATAATTGCCCTACAAATAAATGCATAATGTATAACCTAAAATGTATAATACACTATAAAAATATATAAATATATTGCAATATATAAATATATTACAATATATTACAATATATTATACAGTATATATTATACGGTATGCAGTATATAATATACCATATGTGTAATATACATATATATGAATATACTCTATAAATTACATGATATATTTACTATTTACATTAGACATTATACAATATATTCTATATAATATGTACTAAACATTATAAAATATATACTATATAATATAAACTATACATTGTACAATATATACTATATAATATACACTATACATTGTAAAATATACACTATATAATATATACTATACATTGTACAATTTACACTATATAATTTACACTATACATTGTAGAATATGCACCATATAATATACACTTTACAACTTTACATTGTACAATATACACTATATAATATATATTATACATTGTAGAATATGCACTATATAATATACACTATACATTGTACAATATGCACTATATAATATATAAAATACACTATACATTGGACAATATACACTATACATTGTACAATATACACTATACATTGTACACTATACGCGATATAATATATAATATACATTGTACAATATACACTATGTAATATATAATATACATTGTACAATATATACTATATAATATACACTATACAATATGTACTATATAATATATAATATACACTGAACAATATGCACTATATAATATATAATGTGCATTATACAATATATATTACATAATATATAATGTGCATTAGAGTCGTTAGACAATATACAGTGTAGGTACAAGATACATTATACACAATAAACATTATGCAATAGGGGGGAGTGAAAATGCTCAATTTGATCGGATCTTTTCGGCCTAGTGATGAAAAGTTGTGGCTTGGAATCAGAAAGAAGGGACAAAAAAAATTGTTCAAAAATAAAAATTTTTTCTGCTCAAACTTTTGACTGGAAAATTCGAAATTTTGAACATTTTTCAAATTTTTCCTGTATGAGGGATAATTGTGGCGAATTTTTTGTACATGTAGTTTTCGATAACGAATAATAATATAAAATCCAAAAAAGAAAAAAATTCTCCAAGTTGGCATTTTTTGAAAATATCAAAAAATGTTTTTTTTTGGAAAAATTAAAAAATGTTTTTTTTGGAAAAATTAAAAAATGTTTTTTTTTTGAAAAATTAAAAAATGTTTTTTTTTGGAAAAATTAAAAAATGTTTTTTTTTGGAAAAATTAAAAAATGTTTTTTTTGGAAAAATTAAAAAATGTTTTTTTTTGGAAAAATTAAAAAATGTTTTTTTTTGGAAAAATTAAAAAATGTTTTTTTTTGGAAAAATTAAAAAATGTTTTTTTTTGGAAAAATTAAAAAAAATATAATTATTTTAAAAAAGCTGAACATGTCGAGCCGGAAATACCATCAGTTTGAATCAAAGAAGCGTGCCATATTTTTCGTTTCATCAAACAAAAAATTTTCATTTTTTATCGCGTTTGAAAATTGTCAAGTTTTTCAAAATTGCCATTTTTAAGCGTAAAAAATTTTTTTTATGAATTTAAAAATACGGCTCGCGTCTTTGATTCTAACTGGAGGGATTTTTGGTTCGAACAGTTCAACTTTTTTTATCAATTTTTTTAATTTTTCAAAAAAAACATCATTTTTAACATTTTTAAAAAATTCTAACTTGGAGAAAAATTTTTTTGTTCAATTTTGGATTTTATATTATTATTATTCATCATCGGAAACTACATGTACAAAAAGTTCGCCATAATTATTCCTCCCATAGGAAAACTTTTAAAAATGTTCAAAATTTCGAATTTTCAAGTTAAAAGTCAGAAATGGAAGAATTTTTTTTTAAACTTTTTTTACCCCTTCTTTCTGACGCAAAAGCACAACTTTTTTTTACTAAGCTCAAAAAATCCGATTAATTTGAGCATTTTCACACCGCCCGATTATTCAATATTCTTTATATAATATTCAATATTAATATAACAAATGCAATATATAATATACACTATACATTATACATTATATAATATATAATATATATTATCCAATATGTATATATATATATATATATTATATTTATTATATATATTATATTATATATTATATATATATATACATGATATAATATGTGATATATAATACACAATATATAATTTACACTATACGTTATACAATATATACTATATAATATGCATTACACAATATATATTATACAATATGCAATATATAATATACAATATACATTACACAATATGCGGTATATAATGTACAATATACATTATATAATATGCGGTATATAATACACAATCTATATTTAACCCTATACATTATGCAATATATACTATATAATATAGATTATACGATATATGTGGTATGCAATATATATTACACAATATGCAATATACAATATACAATATACATCATATAATTTGCGGTATATAATGCACAATATATATTTTACATTATACGTTACACGATGCTATATATATATATATATACATTATGCAATATATGCATACAATATACATTATATAATATGCGGTATATAATACACAATATATATTTTACATTATACGTTACACGATGCATATGCATTACACAATATATGCAGTATTCAATATATATATAATACAATATGCAATATATAATATAGAATATACAATATACATTATATAATATGCGTGGTATATAATGCAGAATATATAATTTACACTATACTTTATACAATATATGCTGTATAATATACATTATACAATCTCTATTATACAATATGCAATATATAATGTACAATATGTATTAAATAATATACAATGTGCATTATATAATGTATAATATGTATTAAATAATATACAATGTGCATTATATAATATGCGTCATATAATACACAATATATAATTTACATTATACGTTACACAATGCATATACATTATGCAATATATGCAGTATGCAATATGCAATATATAATATACAAAATACATTATATAATATGCAGTAAAGAATACACAATATATAATATTCTGTGTATTATATACATTCTACACAATATATACATACAATATACAATATGCATACAATACATACTATATGATATATAATATTCATTATACAATATTCACTATATAATGAATAATATATAATATACAATATTAGAAACAGTAAATGTATAATTTTATATGAATTAATTAATTAATTAATTAAATATATAACATATAGTATATATAATGCCCATAAATATTAATATCAAATTGTTTTCAGAAAAGTGTCTACATGGGATGGATAGGAGCACTAAGTTGCTTTATTTTTTGCACCCTAGGCCAAAGAATTGCGCTGGAGGACACTTATACTTATAGTCAAATTTTCGAAACATCTTTTGGCATGTTTTCAAGGCCAATATGGGCCATTGGGGTAGCTTGGATTATTTTTGCTTCCATTTATGGATATGGTGGTATATAATTTATATATAATATATAAATATATAAATATATATAATATGTAATATATAATATATAATGTATATAAAATTTAATATACAATATTTAAGTCGATATTGAAAAGGACCACAACGTATTTGTCAAAAAGGGTGATATTGGCGTATACTCGAGCGTATATATACTACGCGAAAATAATTCTTATCGACAAAGACAAACTATACTATTTATTATATTATAATTATAATTTATTTTAGGTTTGGTGACAAAATTTCTGTCTCTGCCAGTCTTCGTGCCATTGAGTAGAATATCTTATTGTATTTACGTCGTGCATGCTACATTGCAGATTGCTAAAGTAAATACAATGAGAACTGCTGACTATTTTGCTGAATTTCAATTCGTACGTTTAATTTAATAATTTTTTAATAAACTATTTTTTAATTATTTGGTATTTTTAATTTGTGTTTTTGTTATTATTGTTAAATTTTTATTATTGATCTATTGAAAATAAATAACAATTGGAATAATTAAAATAATAATTAAAATGTTAATATTTTTATTAATTATAATTGGGTAATACAATTATTACCAAATAAGCAATTTTTATGAACCAAATAAGCAAAAGTTATGAAAAGTGGATCCAGATTGATCAAACGAAATAGTATTTTAAAATGTTATTTTTTATTTTTCAGTTTAACTGTTTCTTGAGTGAATTACTACTGACAATAGTGGTGGCTTTTTTCTTTAGTATCTTTTTCGAGTCACCTATTATGGTTTTAGAGAAAATGATATTCAGAAGAAAGAAAGAGAATTTCCTGCCAGGATGTCATTTACGAGATGCAGAAAAAGATTGCCAAAATCCAACAGCAAAAAATGGAAAATCGTGAAAATGAATATAAGATTTAGGAGAAAAATACAATAATTTTGTATAAAGGATCGCATTTATAACCAAAAAAATCTAATATTTATAAATAAACAGTGTTGCACTTCCAATAGAAATGTACAAACACAATTTGTATTTTTTGTTAAAATATCAATAAATAAATAAAAACTTCTTTCGTTTTTTTATTTATTATTTTAATTTAAGCAATCCACTCAAAAGTTTTCAATTTACTTTTGTTGCAAAACATTTCAACACTAATTTTATAATTTTTTAACTCAAATGTTCTGACAATTATTTTATTATAGGGCAAAAAGTAGAGCACTCATAAAAAATTGTCTATTCATTATATTAATAAATCCTGGAAACGACTTGCAGTAATTTTTATTTTATAAATTATCATTGTGATCCTCTACTTATTTTGAAATTTATTAATAAGAAAGAATTAAATCCACAATGAAATCATGAAAATGAAATTCACAGAAAATTTGTATTAAATTAATGAATTGATGCAATAACAATAAATTAAATTGAAATAATTGTTTTCGGGATCCTTCTTCGCCGAAATTATGCAGCCTCATTTTTAAAAAAATATTTCTTTGTCTAATCTGTCTTCATTTTTTTTCTTTTCGTTCATGTTATTCAGAGAAAACTTATTTTCAAGTTAAAAATTTTAGTCTCTTTTTCTTGATTCGATATAAAAATTTGTTTACATTTAAAAAAATTTGTTTAACCAGAAAAAAAGAAATTATATTTTTGATTTAAAAAAATCTTGTATAAATTTAACAAATTTTTTTCTGAGTGTATGTACATTTTTAATCTTCATTCCGTATTCACATAAAATTGTTTTTTCTTCTATGACAATGACAAAATAAAAATGAAACGTCATACATAAATATCTTATTCAAAATACAAATTTACAGACAGTTTACAATTATCTCATATACTTCATGAAAAGTAAATTGTGGAAATGTTCAATATACATTTTTAATTAAACAAAAAAATTGTACATACGACCATGTCAATAAAAAACTATAAAACTATTTTTTTAACAGTTAAGTCTTATTCTTATTCCTCATATTTTTCTTGGGTAAAGAGTCTCTTTTAATATCAAGAGACTGAAAATTATCTTGAAATTCAGAATTCTTTATCTGAAATCAAAACATTAAAAAATGTGTAAAATTTAGAAACAATTTACATGTAATAAGTACTCTTACTTGAACATTCAGTAAGTCAACTTAAAAGTATACTTTAAAGCTTTTAGAATATTTATATAAAAAGCTCGAATTACTTCAGTTCTTTTTTAACGCTCTTTTTGATAAATATAAAGTATGGTAACTCCCTTTTTACCACTTAATATCAGACGACGTCTAAATTTCATAATTACTCACTTTTTTATTTAAATGACACAAAGGCTTATTATGGCAATTTGACAAATTCTGTCTCCCTGTGAACTGCTGTCTCCTATTCATGTATACTTTTATTGGCACTATATTCTTGAACAATTTAAAGCTATTGATAAATAAGACAGAAATAAAATTATAATTTTATTAAATTTTCATAAAGAAAAATGTATTTCGGTTTAAGAGTCGGAAAACATGTATTTCTAGGTTCTCTAGTTTCAGGTTATGTACTCATATACTTTGAAATTTTTTTTTCTATATACACTAAAGTCATATTGAATTATCATTAAATTCGGTGCTTATTGTTAAATAATAATATGAATTTTGAAATTTATAATAGTAATTTATGAGAATTTTGATTTCTTGAGTAAAATTTAAAGAATAATTATTACATTTTAATTATAGCATGAAGTTTGTATCGTACATTAATTATTTTTTTAGGGGATTCAGCTGATCTTACAAACAAAAACAATCCGGATTAGGTTCCATGAGCCGATTTGGGGAACAACATTGAATCAGTATTAAAAAGATCATCTGCACTTCAGCCGCATAATAGGATTAAAACTTCATTTATCATTTATTAGAGTGGCTAAATATTGATTATTATTTAACAACTTAAATATTAATTAATTATAAAAAATATATTATTGTGTTTATAATAACCTCTTCATGCAATATTTTTTCTAATTGTAAGCGAAAAAAGTGAAAGTACAAATATAATCTCTCTCTTCCCAAAAAAGACTTATGTAGTAAGTAATAACTTAAGTAATAAATAATAACTTGTGTGATAAATAATAACTTATGTAATAAGGAATAACTTATGTAATTAATAATAACTTATGTAATCAATAATAACTTATGTAATAAGGAATAACTTATGTAATAAGTAATAACTTATGTGATAAATAATAACTTATGTAATAAGTAATAACTTCTGTAATAAATAATAACTTATGTAATAAGTAATAACTTATGTAATAACAACGCTCTATTATTTGTAAAATTAAAAACTTGTAAAATATTGTTCTGAATGGGGGGATCCCTTCTGTAAAAGGGATCAAAGAATAGAATTAGAATAACTAGATTGAAAAAGTACAACAGCTAATATAGAAATGTATACTGGGAGAAGTATAAAAATTCAAGACAAGTGACGCAATGCCATAATTTCCAGTTGTTTGGACATGGCACGCTATAATGCCAAAATAAAATAAAGTGTGTGAAGTGCGAAAAGAGCCACTTGACTGCTGACTGTGATAAACCTAAAGATACCCCTGCAAAGTGCTGCAATTGTGGTGGTGCTCATGCGGCAAATTATTCAAAGTGTCCAGTGTATCTAAAGCGCCTGGAAAAGGTCCAGAAGAAAAGGGCTGCCAACAAAATGAAAACTGCCCAGTTTCGGCCCATGAATGGAGAACCTACAAGTACACGACGGATACCACTGCTAGAAAGTCAACGGGAATTTCCACAACTCAGAACAAGAAACGTTCCTGCTAAAACTCCTGCAGAGATGACAACAACAAATTGGGGACCGCGAAGGAAAGCTCCAGAACCCACATTCGAGGGACTCAATGATCTGCAGAGCCTGTCGGAGGAAATTGATAAGTTGAATGAAATCGTCGACCTAGGTAAGACGCTGAGGCTCGTAAGAACTTTAAACTCGACGTTAACAAACTGTAAAAGTAGTGCACAACAACTGTTGATTATTTACCAGGTTATTAATGATGGGCGATAGGGGCAATACTTCCACTCTCATTATGGGCCATTG
>JBAGKK010034727.1:0-10808 GCA_037177015.1 Euceroptres primus
AAAGAAACCTTTTTTAAGCACATTTTTTCTAAAAGCAGATTCCTGTTACCGACAATTACCATTTGAGAATGGCTCGATACCTTTGTATAAGGACATTCTTTTCTATTAGAAGATTCTTGTTACCGACAATTACCGACATTCTGAAGCTTACCTGGTTCAAGTCCATGCTCAAAGGGTTCTTTTTTGTGTTAAATTTCATTTGCGTCGGTAATGTCGGTAACAAAATACTAATTTTTACAGATTCCTGTTACTGAAGGTTACCTACTTGTACAGTTAAAAGACATCAATCTGTGCTAAGTGGTTCTGTTCCGTGGTAAATGGGTTCGAGTCTATGATAAAAACCCTTCTATGTTGTCATTTTTTTCAAAGGGGTTTCATTATCTTCTGCCAACTGATTTTAGCATGGACATTACAGATTTAGCATGAACATTACAGATTCCTGTTACCGACGGTTATCTACTTGTATGGTTGGTTTCCAGACTTAAAGGGTTCAACCCTTACTAAGTGGTTCTGTTCCGTGCTAAATGGGTTCGAGTCTATGATAAAATCCTTCTGCGTTGTAATTTTTTTCAAAGGGTGTTTCATTATCTTCTATCAACTGATTTTAGTAATAACTCAAGCTCTAAGTGTCGGTAATGTCGATAACAAAATAATTGATCTTAGAATAGATCACAGAACAATTGTAACAGTCATGAATTTATTTAACACAAAAAAAACTATATGGCAATAAAGAATATTTTTTTAAGCACATTTCTTTCTAATAGTCGATTTATTACCGACAATTACCATATGTCAATGGCTCAATATTTTTGTGTAAGCACATTTTTTTCTAATAGAAGATTACTGTTACCGACAATTACTGACTTTCTGAAGCTTCCCCGGTTCTAGTCCATGCTAAAAGGGTTCGTTTTTTTTGCTATATTTCATAAGAGTCGGTAATGTCGATAAAAATATACTAAGATTTACAGATTCTAAGTCACAATACTAAGTTTTTACAGTTACCGACGGTTACCTACTTGTATAGTTGGGTTCCTGACTTAAAGGGTTCAAATCTGTGCTAAGTGGTTCTTTCCGCGTTAAATGGAAAGAAAAATGGTGTTAAATCGAGTGACAATGGCTCGATACCTTTGTGTAAGCATATTCTTTTCTAATAGAAGATTCCTGTTACCGACAATTACTGACTTTCTGAAGCTTCCCTGGTTCTAGTCCATGCTAAAAGGGTTCGTTTCTTTGCTATATTTCATAAGAGTCGGTAATGTCGATAAAAATATACTAAGATTTACAGATTCTAAATCACAATACTAAGTTTTTACAGTTACCGACGGTTACCTACTTGTATGGTTGGGTTCCTGACTTAAAGGGTTAAAATCTTTGCTAAGTAGTTCTGTTCCGTGTTAAATGGGTTCGAGTCTATGATAAAATTCTTCTGTGCTGTCATATTTTTCAAAGCGGGTTTCATTATCTTCTGTCAAATGATTTTGGTAAGATTTCAAGCTCCGCAAGTGTCGGTAATGTCGGTAACAAATACTTGGTCCTAGAATTAGATCACAGAACAATTGTAACAGTCATGAACCAATTTAACCCAGAACAAAATAAAGAAGAACCATTTTTAATTATATTCTTTTTTAATAGGAGATTCCTGTTACCGACAATTACCGACAATTACCATGTGACAGTAGTGCGATACCTTTGTGTAAGCACATTTTTTCTAATAGAAGATTTCTGTTACCGACAATTACCGACAATTGCCACGTGACAGTAGTTCGATACCTTTGTGTAAGCACATTCTTTTCCAATAGAAGATTCCTGTTACCGACAATTGCCGACAATTACCACGTGCCAATAGCTCGATACCTTTACGGAAGCACATTCTTTTCTAATAGAAGATTCCTGTTACCGACAATTACCACCATCATGAAGCGTCCCTGGTTCTCGTCCATACTAAAAGGGTTCATCTCTCTGCTAAATTTCATTAGTATCTATAATGTCGATAACAAAATCGTATTAGCAGGGACATGAACCCTTTTTGAAACACATCCTTTTCTAACACAAGATTCCTGTTGCCGATAATTACCGACATATTTCAGGGTTCGTGTCTGTACTAAATAAATAATGGTTTCTTTATCACCTACATTATCGTATTATCGACATTACTGAACAATTCTAGTCTGGACTTGCACCCATTTAGTACGGAACAGAACCGTTCAGCATTGACACGAACCCTTTTAGCACAGAACATAACCAAATTCCAAGACAGATTTTACATTTGAAAGACCCAGAATTAAAAATTCTTTAATTTCTCCACAATCAGGAACAAAAAGCCTCTTTTCTGACAAGGAAAAAATGAGGAAATAAGGAAATGAACTTTGAGAGAAACTGAGAGGAAAAAAAGGAGCATTAACCCTTTTAGGGACGGCCAGCATCATTGGAAAAGGGGCTACTTCATTGAAGAGGGCACGCGATACAAATGGGGGAGATTTTAAGGGGGGGGGGGTTGACCCCCGATTTTGTCAGACACCTAGCACCCTCGCTGGGAAACCCATGACTTTTCGAAGACTTGCTCACCCTCTTATATTCAACCCTTGATGCAAGGTGTCTTCCTCCCTTCACATTCCTCTGCTTTCTTTTTCAGGAGAAGACTCGCGAGCTATATTTTTATGGACCGTGAAAAGAAGAGGACACTTTTCAAAAAGAGCGTGTCTCTTTTCTGATTTATTTCTGTCACGAGCCTATTTTCCGAGTAGAATCACCATCAAATCTGGATCATTATAAATTGAAAAAGAAATTCTCATTTTTAAATTATTATTTGAATTATTATTATATATTATTATGGATATTATTATTGTATATTATTATTATATTATTATGGATATTATTATTGTATGTTATTATTATTATTATTATTATTATTATTATTATTATTAGAATTATTGTCCTTTTTCATGAATTATAAAAACGGAAATAAAATTTGAATTGTGGTTTAACGGCCGAATTTTGAGGTGAAGAACCTCTGGGATGAAATTTCGAAGTGAGAAAAAGAGAAACGATTCATCTAGGCATAATAGACAGACGGAAAGAATCCGATTGGTTCGTGGCCACATTTCTACCCCAGAGACGGCAGATGTTTCTAACGACCCGCCAGCTAAGAAAGAATCGATCGTGATAAGCTGATCGGTGCTTCAAATAATACAGATAAGTTTTAACTGCCAAAAATTTCATTCAACTGCGACTGTTTCCCCGAAAACAAAGAGATAAATTTGCTGTATTATTCTGCTTCTGTAATTTAAACTCCTATTGTAGCATTTAAACTCCTAAATTATATTTAAATTTCTCAAAGTCTCTTTAATTAGAGTTTTGAAATTATTGGGTACAAGAAGCGTTGTTGCAGATTCCTGTTACTGACATTTGCCTTCGGGATGGTTCTGTTCCAGGCTAAAAGGGTTCCTGTCTGTGCTAAAAGGGTTACTATCTGTGCTAAAAGGATTCCTGTCTGTGCTAAAAGGGTTCCTGTCTGTGCTGAAAGGGTTACTGTCTGTGCTAAAAGGGTTACTGTCTGTGCTAAAAGGGTTCCTGTCTGTGCTAAAAGGGTTCCTGTCTGTGCTAAAAGGGTTCCTGTCTGTGCTGAAAGGATTCTGGTCCCTGCTAAATGGTTCTGCTACCTGCTGTATGGGTTCAAGCCTCTGATAAAATTGTTCCATGGTTTAATTTTTAATTATAAGAAGAAGTTTCCTTGTTACCGACATTACCGACAACTCGAAGAATTTAATTCTATCACAGAACAATTTTTGCATGGGTTTAAACCCATGCAGCACGGACCAGAAATATTTTAGCACAGACACCAACCCTTTTATCCCAGAACAGAACCATCGAAGTTTCTAGATGTCGGTAACGTCGATAACAAAGAAACTTGGTCTTGGGATTAAAAATTAAACCACAGAATAATTTTAGCACGGACATGAACCCGTTTAGCATGGAACAGAACCATTTAGCACAGACTCGAACCCTTTTAGTCCAGAACGGAACCATGAAAGATTTTGAACGTCGGTATTGTCGGTAAATGTTAGGATAGGAACAAATATATTTTTACATTCTCATCAGAGGAGGTATTATTTAAATTAATAATATTCGATTTTCCCAGGAAGGAGATGGAATTCATATTGAATAATGAAATAAATTGAATAATTTGTTAGTTTCTCATTAAAATCGTATTAGAAGCCAACATGGATTAAATGGCTCAGATCGTGGGAAATATATCATTTGAACTAGAATTGGAGCAAATGGCGTGCATTTCTGTGAGAGCAATAACTCACCTCCTCAGCATCTGTGATGTAGGTTGTAGGTCCATAGGTCTCTAGGTCGTAGACGTCGGTCCTGGATCGGGATGCTGGGCTTTGGCTTCCAGATGTCACGGGTCGTAATTCCAGTGGAAACCGCACCTTTGATCCTTTGCCTCGCCGAGAGTCGAAAATGAGCAGGAAGGAGGAAAACCGTTCAAATTTATTTCATATAACCGTTAAAATCTCAAAAGCAGATCAAATATTATAACTTAATATAAATTTGAAATTACTCAATTTTCAAAAGCGATTGCAAAAAAACTAATGAAGGGACTCAAGTCAAATTATGGCACACCTTCTTACATCTATTAATCTGTCTGTGGTCCGAAAATTATTTGAAAATATTTAAAAATGTCGGAGATATAGTCGATTGAGAGAAGGTCCTTTTTTTCGATTGTCACAGACGCTTAGGGCAATTATAAAAGAACTAATGCTTCAAAATACTTAAAATTTGGAGAGAATCTTTGGAACATATCTGTCTTTCATCCGAAAGTATAAAAATTAATTTTGGCATAAAATTGACAAAATGGCGGAGGTAGAAATTGAA
This sequence comes from Euceroptres primus, assembly GCA_037177015.1. Lineage (NCBI taxonomy): Eukaryota > Metazoa > Arthropoda > Insecta > Hymenoptera > Figitidae > Euceroptres > Euceroptres primus. The sequence continues at coordinate 4,882 of JBAGKK010034727.1, forward strand.
GTAAGAAACTCGTAAAAATCATGGACTCGTATTTTTGTTTGAAACTGGAGTTGAATTTTGTTTGCGAATTAATTTCGCTTGGCTAAATCAAATAGAAACATGTTTGCAAGATTTTGATGAAATTGGAAGTCTTTTGGAGATTTTATTCCATAATAATCACGTGGACAGTTTTCCTCTGCTGAAAAATCGGACCTTCACTCAATCGACTGTATCTCCGCCATTTTAAAATATTTTTTGATAATTTTTGGTATACATACAGCTGAAATAGTATACAAAAATCTTTCCAAATTTGAATATAATCCCTCCCTAAGTTTATTCGCAATTACTTTCGAAAAATTTAAAAAAAACACGATTTTTGCACAATTTTCAGCTGATCAACTCTTTTAAATAAATTAACATTTTTGATTTTTAAATAAATTAACATTAAATGAATAAATTCTACCATTCTACCCAATAAATTACCATTAAATAAATAAATTCCACCATTCTACCAATAAATTACCATTAAATAAATAAATTCTACCATTTGTCTATTTTTTTTATCCGTATTTTTATATCCGCATAACCTACCCTTATTTACCAAAACCAATTTCACAATTCCAAACCAGAAAACGAAAATCAACCAATCTAATTTCCCTTAACATCTGGCAGCCTTAAACAACCAGAAAACAAGAGAGGTGAAGGCAAAACAATTAAAATCATCTTTGCAGAGTGGTTATATGGTTATAATATCCCAAGGACCCAGTGGGTGGGTAAAATTAAAATCGTCCATGAAAAATCGATGGGCCATCTTCAGTTTTAAACCAGCTGCTCGGCTGGTTAAATTTGGTATTTGGGAAACTAATATGTGTTTCTGGCACGTGCAGGAACATGGAATTTATTTCTCGACGTTCACACGCGAGGCTTAGACAGGAGGATTATTTTCTCTTGATCCTGGATCAGGAAACGCGTGGCTACAACTCCATCTGCGAGATTAAAAGTCCCAAAGAAGTCACGAGGCTCGCAACCAGTAATAAATAAGGCCATGTGAAAAATTTGAAATGGGTTTGATCGATTGCAGAGCCCAGGTATCCTGAAAAAAATTTATTGAATAAAAGAAATGGAAAAATGGAATCGAGGAACTTGATGAGATATAGAAAAAAAATCATGGAGTGAAAAAAATACTGGGTATCAAAAGTATATCAACTTGAAAGTACTTCAACTTGAAAGTACTTCAATTTGAAAGTATATCAACTTGGAAGTACTTCAACTTGAAAGTACATCAATTTTAAAGAACTTCAACCTTCAACTTGAAAGTACATCAACTTTAAAGAACCTCAACCTTCAACTTGAAAGTACATTAACTTGAAAGCACTTCAACCTTCATCTTGAAAGTACATTAACTTGAAAGCACTTCAAACTTTAACTTTAAAATTCATCAAATTAAAAGTACTTCAACCTTCAACTTGAAAATACATCAACTTCAAAGCACTTCGACTTGAAAGTATGAAAACTTGAAAGCACTTCAACCTTCAAGTTGAATGTACATCAACTTGAAAGTACTCCAACCTTCTACTTGAAAGTAAATTAACTTAAAAGCACTTCAACTTGAAAGTTCGTTAATTTGAAAACACTTTAACTTGAAAGTTCATCAATTTGAAAGCACTTCAACTTGAAATTTCATCAAAATAAAAAGCAACTCAAACTTCAACTTGAAAATACAACAAATTAAAAGACCTTCAAACCTCAACCTGAAAGTGCATCAACTTAAAAGAACTCCTACCTTCAACTAGAAAGTACATCAACTTGAAATCACTTCCTATTTCAACTTGAAAGCACCTCAACTTAGAACTTGAAAGTACATCAACTTAAAAGCACTTGAACCTTCAACTCTTCAACTTCAAAGTACATCAACATCAAAGGAATACGACTTGAAAGTACATCAACTTAAAAGCACTTCAACCTTCAACTTGAAAATACATCAACTTGAAAGCACTTCAACTTTCAACTTGAAAATATATCAACTTTAAAGCGCTTCGACTTGAACGTACACCAACTTGAAAGTACTTCAATCTTCAACTTGAAAGTACTCCAATCTTCAACTTGAGAGCACTTCAACTTGAAAGTTAATCAATTTGAAAGCACTTCAACTTGAAAGTACATCAACTTGAAAGCACTTGAACCTTCAACTTAAAAGTACATCAAATTGAAAGCACTTCAACTTTCAACTTGAAAGTACATCAACTTCAAAGAAATTCGACTTTAAAATACATCAACTTGAAAGCAATTCAACCTTCAACTTGAAAATACATCAACTTGAAAGCACTTTAACTTTTAACTTAAAAATATATCAACTTTAAAGCACTTCGACTTGAAAGTACACCAACTTGAAAGTACTTCAACTTTTAACATGAAATTATATAAATTTAAAAGCACTTTAACTTAAAAAAAACTTCGTCCTTTAATTTGAAAGCACTTTAGCCTTCAACTTGAAAGAACTCCATTCTTCAACTTGAAAGCACTATAACTTGAAAGTTCATCAATTTGAAAGCACTTCAACTTGAAATTTCATCAACTTAAAAGCACCTTGAACCTTCAACTCTTCAACTTGAAAGTAGTTCAACCTGAAACACTTCAAGTTTCAACTTGAAAGTACGTCAACTTCAAAGCACTTCAACTTGAAAGTACATTATCTTGAAAGCACTTCAACCTTTAAGTTGAAATTAAATCAATTTCAAAGCACTTCGACTAAAAGTACACCAACTTGAAAGCACTTCAATCTTCAACTTGAAAGTACATCAACTTAAAAGCACTTCGACTATAAAGTACACCAACTTGAAAGCACTTCAACCTTCAAATTGAAAGTATATCAACTTAAAAGTACTTTAAATTGAAAGCACTTCATCCTTCAAATTGAAAGTACTTCAACCTTCAACTTGAAAGAATTTCGACTTGAAAGTTCATCAAATTTAAAGCACTTAAACTTGAAAGTTCATCAACTTAAAAGCACCTTGAACCGTCAACTCTTTAACTTGAAAGTAAATCATCCCGAAACACTTTAACTTTCAACTTTATAGTACATCAACTTCAAAGCACTTCAACTTTAAAGTACACCATCTTGAATGCACTTCAACCTTCAACTTGAAAATAAATCAACTTAAAAGCACTTTAACTTGAAAATACTTCATACTTCAACTTGAAGCCATTTTAATCTTCAACTTGAAACCATTTTAACCTTCAATTTGAAAGTACTCCAACCTTTAATTTGAAAGTACTTCAATTTGAAAGCACTCCATCTTGAAAGTTCATCAATTTGAAAGCACTTTATCTTGAAAGTTCATAAATTTAAAAGCCCCTCAAACTTCAACTTGAAAGTGCATCAAATTGAAAGCACTTCAACTTGAAAATACATCAACTTGAAAGTACTTCAACTTGAAAGCACTTCTACTTTCAACTGGAAAGTACATCAACTTTAAAGCACTGCCACCTTCAAATTGGAAGTACATCAACTTGCAAATACTTTAACCTTGAACTTGGAAGTACATCAACTTGAAAGCACTTCGACTTTCCACTTAAAAGTACTTACATCAACTTGGAAGCACTTCGACCTTCAACTTAAAAGTACATCAAGTTGTAAGCACTTGAATATGAAATCTGAAAAGTTAGAAATATTCTCCACTTGAAAACAAATCAACTTGAAAACTTCCAAGTTAGAAAGTTCCCCAACTTGAAAACTCTCAAAAATAAAATCTGCGAAATAGAAAACCATCTAAATTTAAATTTCTAAAATAATTCAGAACCCAGAATAATAAAATCAATAAAAAATAGAGGATGTTTTCTGGTGAAGTTAAAAGTTACGAAGTTACATGCATATCGAATGACTTACAAATGAGAGGTCAATTATTTGCTCTGGGAAAAGATTTGGGAACATTTTGATCCCAAATGACAAAAGTGGAAAAAGGGCCCAGGTATGTGTGCACTCGAGCTGCTGGTCAAACAACATTAAATGCAACAGAGGCCGAGGAAAGCAACCAACTTAGAAAATGGAGAGTCCTCTATTGTATAAAAGTTGCATATCCTGCAGAGCATCCTGCAGGACGAGACCAGTCGTCAGATCTTGCATTGTCGTTTTTAGCTTTAGTTAGATTCTTCTTTACGAATCTGAGACCGGATTCGAAGGCCAAATAAACGTTGCGAGCGTCGACTCGAAATAACGATTTATGATGATGCTTGTGCCTTTTTTCTTTTTCTCAAAAGAAACTGCAACTCCCTGCCAGAGATCGATGGCCCGCATCATTTCAATACGATTTTCAGTTGGGATGCGATTTTTCGGGGCTCAATGACCTGGGAAATTCAGATTTTATAAAGACATTAATTTAATTCGAGAATTTTATTTTAAATTTAATTCGAGAATTTTACTTTAAACTTAATTCTTATATAAATTTATTCTGAAAATGAAATTCCTCAAGTCACTATAAATAAATAAATTAAATTTATTTACAGGGACTTGAGGAATTTCATTTTTAGTACTGAGAAACAATTATATTTATTTTTGACACAGTGTACGTTTTTACACACCCATATTAGTGCGTAAAACGGCTTATTACACACCCACTAATATGGGTGTGTAAAAACGCATTTTTTACGCCCACTGTGTCAAAAAATATCGTTTGCAACTCGTGCGTATGGTTTTACACACTTGTGGTGATCGCGTGTGTAAAACCGCATTTTACGCACATGTTGCATAAGGGAAATTGGGAAATTGGGAAATTGGAAAATTGGGAAATATTGGGAAATTTTATAAATAATATGATCATATCATTGTAGTTATAGAAATCTTTAGGATAATAAACAATTGCTAAAAATAAGAGTCCCACTCTTAATAAAACAAATAAGACTCTTTTGAATTTCAGATAAATTAAAAACTAGGAGAGGGTTTAGAAAAATGTATAATTCTAAATAATTTTAAATAATTCAAGAAAAACGACATTTATAGTTGAAACTTTTATATTATATTCTTATAGTATAGACCCTTTAGCAGGAAAGAGATTAGTAAATTATTTTTATAAGTATAAATTTTTAAAAATTAGTTTTCATAAGTTTGTTATGAGTTCTAATTGATTATTAAACAATTTATAATATAATAAAATATAATCGTTTATAATGTTGGATGTTAATTTTGGCTTTAGGGTCAGAATATTTTCATCGAGGGTCAATATAATAATACTCCACTGAGTATAATAAAATATTTTAATGAAAATAAATTTAACTTTTTATTAAATTTAATAAATTGACACTTAAAATTCTAGTAAGATTGATATTTTACATTTTATTCTACTTTTTATTTAATTTAATTTTTTTAAATTAAATTAAAATTTAAAAATTTAAAATTAAAATAAACTAAAATTTAATTTTCATTAAATTTAATAAATTGACACTTAAAATTCTAGTAAGATTCATATTTTACATTTTATTCTTCTTTTTTTTTTTAGTGGGTAATTCTACATTGCTAAAATATTATGAACTTAATTTAAAATTATCATCAACATCGTTTATCCATGTGTACTTAATTAAAAACGATTTATTTATTATTTCAAAGAATTTTCTGTATTTTTTTCTATGGTATATTCTATTTTATATTTTATGTAGATGAAAGACTTCCTTTTTGAGGAACTAATGAGAAATAAATTTTGGGACCATGGACCATGGATTTTATTTACATAAAAACTTTCGTTCTTGTAAAATAAAAAGTGAATAATGGCAAATAAAATTTTTATAGTCAATAAAATTTATTTTATCAAATTTATTTTAAGAATTTAGATGTTAATTTTGTCTGTCTACTGGTCCAATCAATATTATTGAAAATATTGATCCGTAGCTCAGTTGGAAGAGCATCAGACCGGCAATCTGAAGGACCTGGGCTCGTATCCCAGCGGAGCTAGAGAGCG
>JBAGKK010034738.1:0-10807 GCA_037177015.1 Euceroptres primus
GTCAAAAAAACATTATGGTCAAATAACTCTATTAAATCTTCTTTGTAAAACAATAATAATCTTGTTAGTTGTTATAAAAATTAACCTCAAACAAAATTAGTTTATTTATTTATTAATTATTGAATTTATCTTTTTTTTCCACTGGTGAATTAATCGTGCGAAAGTTAAATATTGACACATTTATCTTAGAAATAAAAACAAAAAAATTTTTTAATATTAATAAATTCGTAGTTTCAGTTTTGAAATTAAAAGAATTGAGTTCAAAATATTCTCACTGCAGTTCAAACATTTTTTTTTTTTTTTTTTTTTTATAACCATTCTTCAGTTTTATGATTAAAGTATACTCAAATTTTAAAACTTTATTTATTTATTTTTTTATTTTAATTGTTTGTTATCATTAAAATGAAAAATTATGAAATTCTAATAGAATGTTATAATTGATGAAAATTTTAAAATTATTACTTGAATATAAATATTTTCCATATGATATTTTGTGACACACTTTGTTGAAAAGAACAATATTTGTGTTGTAAAATCGTAGCTACTTACTAATATACAATGTATTTAAAAAACTGAAGGAACTAATGTAAATTTATGTATCCAAATATATTAAAAATGGATAAAGTCATTTATATTTGTGGTTCACATAGAGTAAAAAAGTACCCAAATTAAGAAAATGACAATTATTTCTGTTTCCGTTACGAATTCCGAATGCTATCGTGTACGCCGTCCTGTGGCGAGACATTCCAGTGCACCACACGGTTTACTCTGCCATTTTGAAATATTTTGGTATCATTTTTTTTTTTAAACTTTGTTCAAAAGCGATAAAAATATCAAATTGATATTGGAAGATTGATCGTCTATGCTGTTTTTTTATTTAAAAAAAAAATTCTCAAAAAGCACCTTTTTTTGGGCTCTAGTGGGACTGACCCCCTAAAGATAAAAGGCAAAGAAAATAGCTATGGTTGATGAATGACTGATTCCGGCGGAAGAATTAACTAACGATTCGACAACTGTGACCTACTACGAGACCGGAATATCTACGCACATTCGAGTACATGTGCACTCATACAGAGCTTTCATGTAAAAGTCCGATTACGTTCACCGGAAGGACAAAATGAAGGAGTAAAAAGGCTGAGAGCATCGGAAAGAGAGTAAATAAAAGCATCAACTTGAAAAAAAAAATTAAAAAAGGAAGGTGAAAAGTACAGGAAATCTAAAAGACTTTTATAAACCGGAATTTTCGATAAATAATCTTCTTAAATAAATTTGCCTTGGTTTATCTACTTTTTACCAGATAAATCTATTTTTGTCAGTGAACAGGAAACGCAACTCAAATCATCCAGCGGAATAATGCCACAAGTCGGATTTCGATCCAAGCGCATTGGAAAAAGATACAAAATAAGATATTTGAATTAGATTATAGTAGCAGGAAATAGAATAGGGAAAGCAAATGACAAGTTTGGAGGACGTAATCTCGAATCTCAAAAATAAGATTCCGTTGTTCTCATTCCTGATTCGTAACAAGATTACCAACCCAGAGAATCGAAGGATAACTGACAGAAAGAACATTCACGTATCCTTCGAATATTCAATAGCTTCGAACCATCAGCATTTCCATAGAATAAATTTTGACCTTCCACTTTATACGACATATTTTCCTCCTTCAGGTCACGAATCATTGGTTACCTAGATCTATTTCGAAAGGAAACATGTATTTTATGAATGATAACTTGATAAACTTATAATAATAGATATCCTATTCTACAGTACAAATTGTATATGAAATTGAAATCTGTTTTCAAAATGTATTCTTTCAAATTATGGAAAAAAAATCTTAATGATTTTATTGTCCTAAATTATCTAATCTTAAGTTTGTTAGGTTAAACAAACTGCCTAACTGATCGTGCACTCTCTCACGTACACCAAACGTGAGCAGTCGACGACTCAAAACACCTTTCCAGTCGTCATTGGTCACGTGTTGTGTTCATATTGCGTGTTAAAATCGGGAAATTATTTGAATTTAGATTAAATTAGAAAAAACTGAATTAAAGTAAAAATTTTCTAATATAAATATGATTATTACGTTTTTCTTTTATTTGAAAATTACTTGCTTAATGTGTTAATCACTTCTTCGTTAACAATATCTGCAATTATTCTAAATATAATTAGTAGTTTTCTACTACTAATAATAATTAGTAGTTTTCTATTAATTATTAGTAAAAATTCTTACTAATTCAATTGTTGGACGACTTCTCGCTATTTCATTAGTAGTTTTTAATTTTTTCCGAAATGTATACCAACACGAATTTCTTCGTTAAAAACAAAATTTTTTAACAACACAAAGGTTTTTATATTATTAATAAATGTAATATTAAGTTTCATTCATTAAACTCCCCTGAAAAAATTTATCAAACGGCTGTACCTGTTGCTTCATTGCATTCCAGTTTTTAATAATAAATTGATCACTTTATCTGTTTATTTTAGTTTCAATATTGTTATTATTAAACAAGGAAGTATTGAAAAAATGTATTCTCTAATTTGCTTTGTTAAAAACAGAATTTTTTAATAACACAGAGGTTTTTATAATATTAATAAATGTAATATTTAAAGTTTCATGCATTAAACTCCCCTGGAAAAATTTATCAAACGGCTACACCTGTTGCTTTATTGCATTCTAGTTTTTAATAATAAATTGATCACTTCATCTATTTATTTTAGTTTCAATATTGTTATTATTAAACGAGAAGGTATTGAAAAAATATATTTTCTAATAAAAATGTAGTTTTCCGCATTAAAACCAAAACTTCGATTTCAATTCTTTGTTAACTGGAAAAACCTCGAACAATTTTCCCACTTTAATTTGTGATTTAATTTAAAAATGACTGCAGCATCGCTTTTATGAAACGAATTCTTATTTTTCGCCAGTATTATCAAAGCTGTAGTATGTCGTAACAAGTAGGGAGATACGTCGACTCGTAAACATTGATTTTCAATGCACTTTCCTTCAGTGGCGTTTTACGCCGTTCGGCGATTCTCTTCCGTTTCAAATGCCGCGAGACTGATAGTGATTTTATCTATCGACAGGGATGTGTATCTTAAGTAAACGATAAATCTCGAAAAGTGTTGGAGAGGAAGAAGAAAAAAATATATATAAAAGACGGGTTTAAAAGAGCAATGTAGAAAGTCCGATGGATCTCCTCTTCAAACTAACCAGCTTCATGGGGTTACTTCCGAAGCTCTGTGGACAGCTGCTATCCGCCTACCTCACCCCCTTCACACTTCCGGTCTTCAACACTACCCTCGACAACGGTTTCTCCACGCATTACGCTTTTATACTGATTCTACCGACTTATCGAAAGAATGACTTGTAAGGGGTTTCCATAAAATTAATTGGGGTCCATTAATCCTTGGAGGAATGGGCAATTTTCTCGGCTCACGATAATGAAAGAGAGAGCATTTAAGCAAATGAGGTAAAATGTAATTGATGAAAGCTAAGAGTTATTTACAGATTGACGGGCCAAAAATTTTCATTGGATTCTAGAAAATAAGCTCACTGAAGTTCGCAACGTTTATGAAAAAAAAACTCAAGAAAAAATTATCTTTTTTAAAACGGACGAGACCTGAAATTTTACTGATGATAATGGTTCCAATTGATGTCTGTATACACTCAAAAAACTTTTATCTCCCTAGCACTATCGGATCACACCCCAATTCAACCCCTAAAACTTCAAAAATTCATGAAAACTACCTCAATCTCGAGACTTAAAATTTTATTATTGCTAATGGATTCAATTTTTATCCGAAGATACCCAAAAAAGTTTCATCCCCCTAGCACAACAGGATCACCCCGTTTTTCAACGCCTAAAATTCACGGGGTTATCTTATGGTGTTAGGAGGATGAATTTTTTGGGTATCTTGGGACATGAAATGGAACCATTATCAATAGTAACGTAGGTCTCGAGGTTCGGATATTTTTTGTGAATTTTTGAAGTTTTAGGGGTTGATTTGGTGTGTGATCCGTTTATGCTAGGGAGATAAAACCTTTTTGAGTTCCTTTGGACATCAAGTGGAACCATTATCAGCAATAATATTTTAAATCTCGTGCGTTTAAAAAAATCTTTTCTTACTTTTTTTGTTTGTAAATGTTGTGAATTTCAGTGAGCTCTTCTGAACCGCTGTGATCCCTGGAAATATTGTAATTTATAACCTTCTCCCAATTATGCTTCCACTATATTAATTTAAAAATTTGCATTATCTTCTAATCTACATGTTAGAATTTTGCAAAGTTCTACTCCTTGACTCGATATTTTAGTAAAAATTATTGACACAGATTCTTAAAAATCAAAACCCAATATTTTTTCAACGCATCGTTGAAGTGAGAATATATTCCAAGAGGATATGAGCTAAAAACTCTGATCCAATACTTGACTCGGTTATGTCCGTTCAAATCCCATTCGAATTCGTTGGGGTCTCCTCAGGAATGGGAGGGTCTGGGTAGTACGACGGATGGTCCTCTTGGAGGTTCGACCCAGGACACCAAGACTCATCGTTCATTCATGGGGCATTTACCCGGTATCCCGTAAAGCCATCTCTCCCTCCCCTTTTCCTCAGCCATCGCTTCTTACATCATTCTCTTGTCCTGCGGAATGAATCGGGATCAACCAGATATAGTACTCTCCTTTGGGATTCATTCCTGCCAAGCCAGCAACCCCTCCTTGCATTTGGAGGAAATATAATTATTGGACGAGGAAGTGTTAATCTCTTCAAAGGATGTGTATGATAAAGTTTCGTATTAATTTTCTTCCGTTTATGAAATATTTATGACTTAAAATAAGCCAAAAAGATCGTTTCTGTGGGTTAACCGATGCTAGGGTGTTATTATTAACCGTTTCTATGGGTTGTTATTGATCACTGCTAGGCTAAGGATTGTTATTAACTGTTTCTAAGGGATGGTGATAACCGTTGCAAAAATTTGTTATTGACTGTAACTAAAGATTGGTAGATACTGTTGCTTTTGCCGGTTGTTAGGGGTTTTTATTTATCTTTGTTAACAAGTGGTTATTGAATGTTGCCTGTTATTGACCGTTGCTATGGGTTATTATTGACTATTAAGGGATTTTTATTATGACTGTTGCTATGGGTTATTATTGACTATTAAGGGATTTTTATTGACTGTTCAAAGACTTTATTATGTTTTAGGAATTTATTATATTTTTTATTTCGTTTCATTTTAAAAAGTTTTAATTTTAATTTCTTAAGATTCTTTTTTCAATTTTATAATGTTTTTTATCAATAAAGTGCAGAAAAAAGTCAACTTATTATATTTTTTGCAAAATTCTATTTTTCACCCTTAAAAAAACAATTTTATCAAAAACGGCTCGGGGGATTTGGCTTACAATTTTTCTGCACACTATTTCTGAGCCCCTTAATCGAATCCAATAAAAAAATTGGATGTGCTATGAACCATCAACTAACATTGATTTTCTTAGAAAATAATTAGATAAGCATTTACAAAACTCTTTTTTGCTGGCGTCTACTTCTCAGGCACATTTTTCGAATTGCTCTAAAATTTCATTACTATAACTACTATGTTGGAAATTCCAACTGCATAGATTGGAGGTAAATTTACATTTGCAGTATTTAAGCGAAATACTTTTGAAGGGATAAAAGTCTCAAAGCAAACTTCGAATGTACTCGAATGCTAATGAGAGGCTTCATTAAATCCCTAGCAAAGAGATTCTCGATAGTATCACTCGTGCAAGTGAACACTCAAGCTACTGTAATTACCAACTGTAATTTATAGTTCTTGAGTGAAGAATTCCAATTCCTGGGGGAAAAGATATTTTGTATAAATTATCACACATGAGTTGGGCAAACTGGATTCTATGTATAATCTGCAGTATTGTTTAAAACAGACTAATTAGTTGGGAGATGGAAATGTATTATCAGCTTGTCATCTTCCCCGACATGTCTGTGGCAAGTGACGAGAGGTTAATGGGAAGTTAAAGACAAATAATTGCGATTGGATAATGACTAAGGGTAAAGTTTATTATAATGAAGCAATCTACTTTGTAAATGAATATAAGAAAATAGATTCAATAGATGATTATCAAAGAATTACAATTAATGTGAGATTTAATGTTACTAAAAATCGTTCGCCTAAATGATTTCGACATTATTTTAAACATTTAGTAATTAATGTACTGAAAACGTTGAAATCAGTTACAACTTGGGAATCAAATCATAAATAATACTTCGGCATTGATGGCGTATTAAATGTAATTGAATTCAATTTTTTTTTTCTTCGACGAGCGTCCTTGGGGCGAAAGGCTTCCTCGGAAACTCGAGCGGTACTCGATCCAAGTTATTACAAATTTCCATCATAAATGCCAATCGATAAGCCGCGACGAAACTTGAAATAAAATTATAAGTTGCGGGCATCATTGCATAGATGGAGGGGAGCCGAAGTGGAAATCGGGAAGGGATCGTAAACCCATAAAAGCGTTCCAACAAGGTGGCATCGCGGGCGGCTTTTAAAGTTAATAAATTCACCGGCTTGCTTTGCTCTCTCAACGTGTGTTTTTTCAGTTTTTCTCTCTTTTTTCCTCCTCTTTTTATCGTACGGAGAGATTTAAACTTAGTTCGTACGGGCAAACGAGGTAACTGGATTTAATAATATCCTATGCCAATAATAAATCACGTTTATATTTAGTGGTCGAGCTACCTATACTGACGAGCAGAAACTTGTAACTTTTCTGTTTTGTAAATTTGAAGAAAAACTTTGTTAAGATTCTTTTCTATTTCTAACTGTTCTTGTAATTTTCTTCAAACTATTTGCAATTTTGTGTTTTTTTTTTATTAAAGTGGAAGTTATGGTAGTTGTGATTTTGTGAGAATAAGTTATTGCAGGAAATCGTAAGAGAGCATTTCTTTTCATTCTCGTGCATGTAATAAAAAAGGTAGCCTCTTACGACTTATAACCACATTTTACGACTGTATTGTGAAACGATACAGAATAAAATTTTATCTATTGAGAAATATCGAAGCTGTTTATTGCTGCCTCGAGGGCTATTTAAAACTTGATTTTTTTTTGGATTGAAATTTTATTTAAATCAAAGCGGTATATTAATACTTTTTATTAAAAATTTGGGAATAAAAATAATCTTCGAACTGTTAGATTTGTAAGTTATGATATTGAAGGATTTATTGGTCATGATAATAAAAATGTTCGACACCCAGTAGATTCTTCTTCCAATCTCTGGACTCTCTGGACCGAGTCGTAAAATTATATGAGGTAAATTATACTCTTTACGTAAACCATAAACACTGGAGTTGCAATTCATTGTGAACCTGATGGACATTCAGAGCGGTGATTATTTCCATAAAGTGCAAAAACGTAGAGAAATTATCTTTCCTGTTGCACAGCAGTTATTTACTCGAGTTAAATTAATTTATCCTCTTTAATATTCGTTTTCCTTTTGGAAAATAAACACACTGTGTTGAAAGAAAGAAAGAAAGAAAAAAATTTTTTTTCATTAAATAATTATTAAATAAAAATTAGAGTATTCAATAAAAGCCAAGTTTTATACACTTGTGTAGATTTAAATATTTTAAAATAAGAATAAAAATAGAATAGAAACTTTAAAAGTGGGTGGACTTTCTTCCCTATCTACAAGCATTCTAACTATAATTTCCATTTTCTCATAAAGTTACAAAATCTTCCACGGAGGAAACGCATAAAGTAGAAAAGTCTTAAGAGCCTCGTGCGACTTAGTCAAAGTAGAAGGGTGGTAACTTTTTTTTATTCTTCGGTGGTACGTACGTCGATTACGGAGGAAATTTGCGGAGGAGAGTCATTTTTTATCCAAGCCGAAGAACACTCTAATGAGACTCATTGTAAGAATGGCTGAAGAATGATAGTCACGTGACCTGGTTTTAGAATGGCTCTCCACTGATGTCGACTTCACCAAATTCTAAGGATCGTCGCAAACGGTCCCTTTTCGTCCTCGAGACGTCCAAATGCTACTGACAGCAGTTCCTACTAACAAACTGCATCCATTGCTATCCCTAAAGGGCCATCGGGTGACCACGTAGAGATATGCTGGTTTATATGATTATTGCTTTAATGTCCGCGTAGACTCACCCTTAACGAGAACTTTCGCTCTGATCGCTACAATTTCACGATAAAACATGATACCTTTCAGTTTTTGACAAAAATGCAAAATCATTTATTTTTGAAAGTTTTTATTAGAATTATTATGCAGTTGTAACTATTTTAAGGTTGTGCGGGCTGTACAATCAACCTCAAAATTAATTGAATTATTTAATCATTGATAAAATCGATGAAATTGATCCACTGTTAATTGCAACGATTTCAGAAGAGAAACTGAAGCGTTCTTTGTACGCTTGAAAAAATAGATTGGGTTGATTATTTATTTAATAATAGTTATTTAAAATTTTGTGTTTTTCTTTACATTTCGAAAAAAATCTTAATTTGAATTCAGCCTTAATAATTTTCTTTCCGTCACTGGAAAAAATGCTTAAATGGGCCAACTAACTTTTTTCCTCAGTGTTAAGATTCTTCACAACTCCATTGGATTCGTTTTTATTAAAATTATTTTGGTTTGAAATAACTGGGTAATTCATAAATAAAATTATTTTAATTATTTTATTGAAAAAGTATCGGAATTGTGGAGAATCTTTTAATGAACAAAATTGGATGAAAATTATAAAGATTAATTTTGAAGTTCAATGCACGTAGGGAACTACATTCGTATTTAAAATTCTTATTTAAATTTTAATGTTTTCTATAATGATTAATAGCAGGATTTTGAAAATTCACATACAAAAATTGTTTGCATATAAAATCGAAGAAAATAACAATATTAAATATAAGAAATTTTAAAAGCGAAATCTAATTGCGATTTAAAAAAAAATACTTGAATCCATCATTGCTTATTTAACATTAGTATTTTTTGATTTTGTATTTTTTCTTTCGCTTTAAAAAAATCGTAATTCTGATTCAATTTTCATCATTGATAATGTTTTTTTCGTAAATATTGCCTTCAATTCTATTTGGATGAATTTTATTAAAACACAGTTAAATTTGTACAAAACAAATTGTTAATTAAGTAATATTTTATCTAACGATCTATTTATCCCGCAAGTTTATTTTAAATAAAATTCATCTAAATAGAATTGCAGATAATATTTTAAAGAAAAAAATACACTATCAATGATAAAAATTGAATCTGAATAACGATTTTTTTCTAAAGCGAAAGAAAATCTCAAGTAGCAAATGTTAAATAAACAATTATAGATTCAACTATTTTATTCTATATCGCACTTTAATTTCTCTTTTAAAATTTGTTATATTTAACAATATGGTTATTTTCTTCGATTTTATAAACCTATTTTAAAAATTTGAGGTGTGATAAGGGGTCAACATTAGGGCGGGCCGAAATTATCGAATTTTGATAATTCAAATGCCGACTATGAAAAAAAAGTTGCCTATTCTATTCAGTATGAGATTGTGGCAATAATTAATAATAAAAAATAAAAATTAAACAAAAATTAATTTGGACCAAGTTATGATTTCTTGAAAAGTCACAAAAAATGAAATTTAATTATAAAACTATATTTAATTATAAACCTGAATTTATTATAAAACTGAATTTAATTATAAAACTAAATTTAATTCTAAAACTGAAATTTAATTATAAAACTAAATTTATTTCTAAAACTTTTAGTTGAAATGTTTAAAAAATTAAAAATAGTATTTTTGAAATCGTTGGATGAAACTTTTATTTTTTAAATTTTTTACATTTTTAAAATGAATTTTCATTAGCTTGAAGTGAAGAATCGATATATTATTTTCATTGTAATCTAAAAAAATTGTTCTCTGTTTTTCATTACATTTTAAACTTCAGGATCTTAGAGGTTTTTAAGGCACTGAAAAAACAAACTCAAAATTTTGTTGTACGTTTTTAATAATAATGGCTAGAGTGTTCACTTCAAGCTAATGATGTTTCATTTAAAAAATTAAAAAATTAGTTAAAATTAAAGTTTCAGTCAGCGATTTAAAAAAAACTCTTTTTGCGAATTTTCAAAAAATCATAACTTGGTCAATATTAATTTTTGTTTATTTTTTACTTTTTATTATTAATTGTCGCCACAATCTCTACATAAAAAGATTCACCATAATTTT
The DNA here is from genome assembly GCA_037177015.1 of Euceroptres primus. Classification (NCBI taxonomy): domain Eukaryota; kingdom Metazoa; phylum Arthropoda; class Insecta; order Hymenoptera; family Figitidae; genus Euceroptres; species Euceroptres primus. Next base: position 10,211 of record JBAGKK010034738.1, read on the forward strand.
TACTCATCGAAAAACAATGTTAAAATTTCCAAAACTAAAAATTTCAAGGTCGTGGCGACTAGCTATAATATTGAATAAAAAAATTGTAGATTCAGCTTGATTAGAAAAGGGAACTTTTTTTATGGCCGTGATTTGATTGATCTAAAAATTATATTCATCAGTCACGATGCTCAGTAGACTTCTTATTACTTACAAACTTGTTTTTTCTTTAATGCACGTAAATTAACAAAAATAGAAAGAAAAAATTATTTTAGCGCATTAAATAACGAACTTTTACCTATTTAAGAAGTCGTAATTTAATAGTTTTTAGCGATTTGGAACTGCAAGTAGTTTTTATTTCATGTAAACAATTCTGTAAAGTTTAAAATTATTCCTTGCGTTTTGTTCATTTTTATGCTTAATAAAAAGAGTTGAAAAACAATGAAGATGGGTGATTCCTAAGACGGGCCACGTGTAGGCTAGCACAAAGAATTAAAAAAAAATATATCTTCTTTCATTTGACCAGGAATTTACACATCTCAGAGTCATTCTATGCAATGATAACAAATGATCAATGCAAAAAGGACTCAGACATGAAATGCAAATTGCCCAACCTCA
>JBAGKK010034749.1:0-10807 GCA_037177015.1 Euceroptres primus
TTTCAAAAAAATTGACAAAATGAGTTTATCTTGGGCTCATTTTTTACAGAATTTTTTTAGCTTTCAATCTATTTAAGTGAAACAATTTTATCTATAATATAATTAAAATTGAGAGGAGTTAGGCAATAATTGAAAAACAGGTGGATCCAAACTTTTGCATAGTAATGTATATTCTTAAAAAACGTTAAAATTTATAAATAAACAACATTACCACGAAACACAGTTTCCTCGAAAAATGTAATAAGTTTATACTTTTAATTTAATTAAATAAATAAGCAAAATTTATGATGATAAACGATTATATTTTTAATTAAGTTAAGCATAAATAAACAACGAGCATCAGGAATATCACAGGATCGTATCAAGTCGTAAAATTAGTTCGAGAGATATTTTACCCTGGTTCTACCTAAAAATATCGTACTTCAATCAAATGTTTACTTGTAGCGATACCAAAAGTTATCAAAATTCAAAGATATTTTTATTAAAAATCAAACAGGTTCATTACTTACAATTTTGATATATATCTAAATTTAGTTGATTTTTAAAACGACTGAAACCGAAATCATGGTTAACAAATATGTGAGTTCAAGTCATGAGGCTTCAATCAACATGGATTTGCAAATTCATATGCAAACTTTAATTACCATTCTACTGCTGTGTAATAAATGTATTGCATATAAATTAGGCAATTGACAATTAGCTATACAACATTAATCACCATTTTACTAATGTATAAAAAATTTTTGTATAGCAAAAATTGAAAAATTGCATGCGAACCTTCCGTTGAAAGCCTTACATAAAAAGAACTAACAGATGAATTTAACTTAATTCAAGAGAATTCTAAAATTGCTGAACACCTGAAATTAATAGCGGTTATTGACCCCTCGTGAGAAACTATTATTAAATTAAATTTAAATTGAAATTAAAATTGAATTTAAATCATTAAATTGAAATCAAAATTTTGCAAGAGGAATAAATATAAAAAGCAAGGTTTAAATAAAAGGAAAATTTTCAGTAACAATTCCAATTATTCCAATCATGATAATTTCTTTCCTTTGATTTGTTAACTCATTGTAAAATCTTTTCTTGGTCTATATTAATTCATATTTTATTATTATATCTCTTCCGGCCAAAGGTCCCAAAAGCGCTTGGAGGCTACCGCGTGAGGGCAATGCAATCGCGCGGGAATTTGAAGGAGTGGGAACTCGCTTGGACTGTCAGAGGATTAATTTCCAATTGGAAATTAAATAATTAAAGGTTTATATCGCAAATTAAAATTTTCATTTCATTTTAGATTAAGATTTTCATTAAGATTTTGTAAAAAAGCTAAAGAACAAAGAAAAGCTTAATGGCCTAAAAGCTAAGAAATGGTCTCCTACTCACTGGTGAGAATAAAATCCTACCAGTGGTCACTGTGTGATTTGGCACTTTAAGCAAAAATTACAACCCGCCTCTGTGTCAATTCGAACCATTCATCCTACGACATGATAGAGTTAAGAGGGACTTAAAAACCTACTTACCGTCGCGGATTCCCCCGTCGGAGCGATGGCAGCATCGCCTCTTCTGGGCCAGTATCTGCATCTTCGTCCTTCAGTCGTGTAAATATTGTTGATCGATTTCCTAGCGTTCACCCAAAATCCAATAAACTCATCTCATTGTGTAGGTTAGTGAGCTGCAAAAAAAGAACAAAAATCCACTGTAAATTCCAATATTTAAAAAAGTTGCTAAAAATTTGTATTTTGCCAACCTCAAGCTTCTGGTACTACTTCTGGTAGCTTCTCGTACTACAGATAAAAAATATTCATTTATTTATATTCTTATGTAAAACATTTGTTAGCTGATTCCGGAAATGTTTACTTCAAATTGTTCATATAGTAAAACAATTATTATAGAATTTATTAAATATCATTAAATATTTCAATTTTAATTAAATTAATATTAGTGTTTTATCAAAAACAATTAAGAAACGTGAAATCTATATTGAAGATATAAATAATACATTCTGTCAGTACAAAATTGCATATACTATAAATAGAAGAACTTAAGACCTAAAGCGCTTCCGTAACTTTCGTGCGTGAAACTTTAATAGAAGGATTAAGGCTCAAGCCCCTTTCATCAGAAATGCAACTTTTTAAAATTCGCTCAACAGTATTTCACCTTTTTTATAAAAAAAGTAAAAAAGACTATCTCCCTAGTACTCTTTCGATGCCCAAATTTAAAGCATTCTAAAATTTCCTCTCTGCATTAACAGATTACGCTCAAAGTAAATTTTTTATACATTCACTAAGTGCATACTAAAATAATTCCATCAGTGAATTTACAAATCTCTTTTTATTTATTTCTTTTTCTATTGAAACTATTTCAGTATCATTTTAACAATTTTGTCTTCATGACATTCTTCCGTAATAATTCTAATATTTTATTTCAACAATTTTACTTTTTTAATTAAAAGAAGATTGTCTAAATGCCCGGTGAATATTATTCTGAACTTATTTGTGAAATGCTTTACTTTATCTCCCGTAGACTCGTATAAATGATCCCAGGGCGTGAGAAACGCATACTTGAGCGCTAATTACAACGTAAGTGCAAGGTAATCAGGTTTTAGAAAAAATGCAGCGGTTTCCACGCGCGCTCATGCATCGTCACGGACTCGTTGAATGTTTCATTTTTTATTTCTTGTCGCTTTTTTTTCTCCCAGAAATGCTGGCTCGTTGCGTCCTCTGTAAATAAAAAAGACCGGGAAAGACGAGTCGCTACGACAGAAGCGCACAAGCGAAATGTAATGCTTAATACGATATTTTTCTCTACGGCACTTGCCCGGATTATGAGAATAATATGCACCGAGCAGAAGGATTTAATCCGCATGAAACACGATGGCTGTGAGGATTAGCCAGCGCAATGAGATTCAAGTGCAACTCGCGACGCGTTATGTATACGCAAGTGGGGAAAGTTTTACTCTTGGCGTACACACTTTAGAAAAAAAATTGAACAAAATACTTATACACACCTGAGTTTCGTACTCTGATTTGTTTACAAAATCTCCAGAACGGAAAACCATGTTTGTAAAAAGAGAAAAAAAAATGAAGTGAACAAAATTATTATTATATTTAGAATAAAATAATCTCCAGAAGATAATTTTGCAGGTTTTTTTAATAAAGAATTTGAAATCTCGAAAGCTGTAAAATATCGAGAAACGAATTTCAAACTTAAGAACGAAGATCCACTTCTCTAAGAGAGGAAGTTTCAATTTATGCTTTAGAGAAACTTTTATGAAAAGTAGATGAAAAATATTTAAATTAAAAGTAGAAAAAATTTTAATAGTAGAATTAAAATTCCACGAAGCGAAACAAATTTTTGAAAAGCTCTGCATATTTTTATATTATTAAGTCCTATTCCCACTTTTTACTACATAATATAATCTCTTATTACTTCACTATGCACTTGATGTCAATGACTTTTCGTACTTTAATTAAAATGAAGTGCCACTCAAATGTAACTAAATGAGTGTACTTATCGAGGGTGATAAAAGTAAAAAATCAGAATCAGAGTTAGGACTTTGTGACTACTTCTTTCATTTATATTTTGCAAACGCGCTTCTATAGTGCGCTGCTTTGTGAAAATTTACTATGATGTGAATAATTAAGGTATTTTATCAGTGGTTTCTAGACTGGGCGAACAGTAAGGGGATGAAGAATCCTTTCGACTACAATCTCACAAAGGAGAAACTGAGTACGATCCTGAAAAAGGAGTAGCTAATTGACGTGCTTTCGTTGGCGCAATAACTTCGTCTTTGCGAAAGAGAAGCCGTTCCTCTGAATCCATTTCATTATCATCGATATTCGATTCCAAGAACTTTCGCAATATACTTGCACCTTATTAACTCACCCCTCGAGTCACCAATTGGCATTAATAAAAACGAAAGAAAGCCTTCGACAAAATTTACAACAGAAAGACTGTGGTTCTTCGTTATTAAGAATCCGATATTCAATTTACGAAAAAGAAAAAATTCTAAACAACATTAAAAATGGTCTATTAATTCCCTTATGTTGAGGTAAGTTAAAGAAAGTGTCAAACTTTAAAAGCTATCACGTCAAAGACTTGAAAAATTAACAGTTCCAAATATTATCGTCGATATTGTTTTTTTCGGTGTTTTTAATCTATAACAAAAATAATCTGAATGACTAACAATTAAGAAACGTAAAATGATAAAATAACCTTATAGAGGTAACGATTATTTAAATCTCATTTTCATTTGTCTCGTTAGGAATTGGAGAAGCGAGAGTCAGACCAAAGAAGAAATAAAAGATTGCAGACTTGGGAAGAAAGACGAATGGCAGGAGGCACGTAAATCAGAAAGGAAGAGAGGAAGTGGTTTAGAGGCACCGAGGGAAAGAGGCAGAGGGCACAAGTTAAAACCGGATGACAAGTAAGTGGTTGCAGCATGAGTTGAAAGACAGCTAAACGAATTTAACACTTCAGAAATTAAATTTTCCCTCTTTCGTTCACGCCGTACACATTAAATTTTTTAATTCAAACGACTTCGTACCTATTTACGATGGGGCACAAGTTAATTTTACTTCATAGTAACTTAGTAACTGAAATTCCATTAATGAAAATTTAGTTCTCTATCAACTAGAAGATCGTTTTCTTCTCAAATCTCAAACAATCAATGCAATTGTATATTAAATTTCAATCGTAGAAAGATCCAATAATGAAATTCAAATCTATTTTTTTTCAATCTCTTTTTTTCATCTTTATGTGCTTGAAGTTCTGCACACTCAAACGAAATATTTGTTTGAATTGGATTAAAAATCTAATTCGTTCTAAAATATTGACAGAGAAAATAATGTATCTATAGTGCCAAAAAAATCTTACGATGCTTTTTTATTATTTGTTCATTGCAATGTTCGAAGCATCAGGTAAATTTCATATTTTCAAATTCAAATAGTTGTCTGATTCAGTGAATAATAAATTAATAACACTTTATTTTGTCAAAATTGAAATGAAAGCGATAAACAAAATTATGACGCGAATATATTATAAACTACAGTTATCCAACAAAAAACAATGTACAGAATTTAGGTGAAAGATGTTTGACAATTTTGTAGGATTTCGTCTATCATAGAAATTATTCTACATTGACGAAATTCCACAGAAATTTAGTCAAAGTTTCACAGAATTTATATGGTATTACAGGGAAATTCCACATAATTTCCACATATTTGCATGTAAATATTTAATGAGAGTATTATTATCTGCTATTTAATTAAATCCATCCAAATTTTTTGAGTATTTCATTCCAATTACTGTTAGAAAATACTTGACAATTCAAACATTTAAAATATATTAAACATTTTTCCACTCAAGCGCATTAAATTTAATGCACACGTAGAATTAATTTTTGTGCCTGTTTTGTATGCGTAGACGGGTAAAAATCAAAAAGTTGGAATTTTTCGATTTTATACTTAAAAGAAAAGAAATATTTTCGATCCATACAAAACCTTTTTATCTCTTCATATTCATCACAATAAGTGTAAAAATAATGATAAGCAAGATGAATAAGAGCGCTCTTAATTTATATTCACAATATTTTAAAAAATATAATGATAAAATGTTGATTTCAACGAATTACAATGTTCTTTGAATGTAAATAACAATTAGATCTTCTTTTAGAGGCTTATATAATGTTCTTCTATTATAAAAACATTCTAATCAAAATGAAATATTACTTTAGGATTATTAAAAATTATTTGTTTTAAAAAGAGTCCAAATATCTACATTAATTGACAATATTTCTTTTTTGCAACTAACTTCACTGACTGTAAATACTTATTGTGTGACCGGATGACAAAGATAACTACAAAAGATTTCATTAAGGTTTTCAAATTCGATATTTTTTCTCAAATAATGATACATTATGGCTACTATTTTCCCATCTCTCCCTATTTAACGTTGGGTTTCGATGTGGGCCCCACTAGAGTTTCTAGTCTAGAAGAAAACTAATTATATATTATCAAAACTAATTATTTAAACAATCTATTATTGTTTACAAGCTTTACTTAAAATTAAGCTAGAATAATGAGTTTTTTCAAAATTTTCAACTTTCATTCGATTATACAGTGATAATGAGATAATAATGAATGAAAATCATCAAAAGTAATGACTTAAACAATCTATTATTGTTTGCAAGAACCTTTACTTAAATTTAAGAAAAGATTTTCTAGAAAATCTAGAAAGAAATTCCAGAAAGAATTTTCTAGAAAAATTTGAGTTTTTCCCAAATTTTCAACTTTTATTCGATCCTACAGTTATATTAAGACAATAATGAATAAAAATCATCAAAATTAATTATTTAAACAATCTATTATTGTTTACAACAAGCTTTACTTAAAATTAAGCTAGAAAAATTTGAGTTTTTCCCAAATTTTCAACTTTCATTCGATCCTACAGTTATAATGAGATAATAATGAATGAAAATAATCAAAAGTAATTATTTAAACAATTTATTATTGTTTATAACAAGCTTAACTTAAAATTAAGCTAGAAAAATGTGATTTTTTTCCAAATTTTCAAGTTTTATTCGATCCTACAGTAATAATGAGAGAAGCCTCGGTGGTTCAGAGGATAGCGCGTCAGACTTCCATGCAGGAGGTCTGGGGTTCGATCCCTGAGCCGATGGAAATTTTTCTATGTACTTCTACCGGGGCTTCGGTGGTTCGGAACCCACCTTAAACTGTAGGGTCCCCTCAGAAAAATAAAAAATGTACGAGGAAGTATTGTAAGGATTGGAAGTCATGTAAACCCTTAGGGAACACATTATAAACAATCAGTAATAATGAGATAATAATGAATGAAAATCATTAAAAGTAATTATTTAATCAATGTATTATTATTAATAACAAACTTCACTTAAAATTAAGCTAGAAAAATGTGAATTTTTCCCAGATTTTCCACTTTTATTCGGCTTACAGTTACGAACATGTAATAAATAAACATTAATAGAAATCCTTTTTTTTACATTTCCTTTTCCGTATTGGTATTACTTGCTGAAATAAAACTGGAAAGTTGAAATATTTTTAAAATTTTCTATATGGATTGTATTGAATATAATTTTTCCTAAAAGTAGTTAAGTTACCGGGAAATTTTGGTGCTGTGCCTTTATCTCTATATAGACTATAGAATCAATAGTTTACAATGTAAAAATAGACTTGTTTCAAGCCAAAAATTGGGCTTAGTTCAAGCTGTAACACTTTTAAAACCCGAGAAAGAAGGATAGACTTATGGACTTATAGACTTGTCTCCATGTACATGGAGACAAGATACATCAAAAACAAGCTGAGACATAAACTACTTTTTTCCCCTATGTAGAGGGATAAAGCACAAAAATTTCCAGATAACACTAACTATGTACTTGTAGGAAAAATTATAGGGATAAAGGCACTATAGTCTATAGGGATAAAGGCACAGCATCAAAATTTCCCGGTAATACTAACTATATACTCGTAGGAAAAATTATATTCAATACAATCCATACAGAAAATTTAAAAAATATTTCAATCTCCTGGTTTTATTTCAGTAAATAATATCAATGTAAAAAAGAAATTTAAAAAAAAGGATCTCTATTGATGTTCATTTATTACCTGTTCGTAACTGAAAGTCGAATAAAAGTTGAAAATTTTGGAAAAACTCACATTTTTCTAGCTTTGCTTTAAGTAAAGATTGTTATAAACAATAATAGATTTTTTAAATAATTACTTTTGATGATTGTCATTAATTATGATCTCATTATAACAGGAGAATCGAATAAAAATTGAAAATTCGAGGAAAAAACGCAGTTTTCTACCTCTTTCTAAGATAATATTGCTATAAACAATAATAAATGGTTTAAGCAATTTAAAAAACATCAAAATATCTTTAAAAAATAATATCTTACATACTAAAAACAATTTGTTCAAAGAAGAACCAAAAGAAATAAGACTAAACGCCAATAATGTGCGATATCCCATTTTTGCACTTATGGGATTTCTTTGGGACCCTATAAAAGAAGCTATGGGGGTTAAATTCAAATATTAATTAATGACTCGTATTCTGTGATTGATTCTAAAGAGAAACGTACCAGGTACAGCTCAATACACCTATTAACGATTCTGTAGCAAAATTCACAAAAACATCTTTTGTGCAACACCCACCTCAAAAGTTGCACTTTTCATGGTTCTAAATTGTGCCTAAAGGGCTTTTATTTTAGCAAACTGTGTAAAAAAAATTTCTCGCATGCACAGTTTGAATATAATTTACTTTACGCACTGTTGAAAAAGCTGCGCATGCGCACTTTCGAGATAAGGTACTTTAGACACTGGCATCGGTAACTTTAGACACTAGCGTTGATGTCTTCACGATAACAAAACTTTACACAGTGGCGACACCTGAATTAAAATTTTAAACTATGTTGACTGACTTATAAATTATATAAGTATATGTGTGGTATTTGTACGGAAATATTCGTAACAATATGTTATTGTTACAGAAATTTTTCCTTAACAATAGGTTATTGTTACAGAGATTTCCGTAACAATAGGTTACTGTTTCGGAGATTTTTCCACGACAATAGGCCATTGATACGGAAAATTTTCCGTAATAAAAGTCTATTGTCACGGAAATTTCCAAACAAATAGCGCACTGACTTATCTTGCACATGCCTAGTTCTTGGTTTCCGAGTGACAGGTGTTGATAGGGCTTCTGACAGTGGCTTTCACTTTTCAGTGAATTTGATTTAACTTTCTCGGATGGGTGTTGCAAAAAATAGTATGTGATACACGAGCGTGAAGATGATTTCACTCGTGTGATTTGCATCAGACTCGTAAAATCACCTACTTTACGCACTTCTGTCACAAATAACTATTTTGCTTGTGACAAATATATGTTAAACTTTATGAGCTTTGAGCAATCCTTAAATATCAATTGATTTCAAAATAAAAAATACGTATTTACTTTTTTTAGGATTCCAACAAATTTGGGAGTGAAAGCATGAAAAGTCAAAAAAAAATTTACAATGCATTTTTGAACCACCCTAATGGGGATGAATAAGTGTGTTTGAGAGTTGAGATGAAGTTCACAAGTTACATATCTTTTTGAGAGTCAGCAATGAGGCATTATAATGTGGAGAAACCTGAATCTGGTTTTGCTGGAAGTGTTAGAACCTGAAGTAACTGTTAGGGCTGAGTTTGAAAGCACACGCTTCTGGGAGAGTATGGGCTCGCGATAGTACCCACACCACGCATTGTAAGTAGTGAATGCAAGCCAGACAGCGAGCCAATCATTCCTGCATTGTTGAGCTAGGATACGAAGCCATTTATAGAGAATCTATACATTACGGCTTATCAAACAATAATTCGGTAAGCTTCCCGGCAAGCTCGATCGTCTTTCGATCCTATAACGCCATTCTGGAAGGGATAGCATCTATATACACACCCGGACTAAGGTTCCAGGGGATTTAATGAGCTAGCGACCGCGCCAAGAACAAAAGGGGCGAAAGTCCGAAATGGCTATCTTATTGAAGCAAACTCCGGATGTGACGATTAACGATCGCCACTTCCATCCATTGACTGCGACCACCAGGGTGTCCAAGAAATACACTGTAAAAAACATTTTTCGAATTTTTATGGGGAAACCAGCCCGATCGATGAGGTTCACGAAAAAAGTGAACACGTATTTTTTTGTTTTGAAGTCAGTTGATATTTGATGGTGCCACCGCACAGTGGGGCAAAAAAACGTTCGGGGACAAATTGATTTTCAGAAGACAATTGTTATCCGAATGGAACGTTTTGTTTTTTTAAAATGAAAACTAATAAAATTCCGCATCAAACTGTTATGTTTTGGCGGATTTTTAGAAAAAATTTTTATACTCTTTTTATTTAATAACAAAAATGAAAACAAAAATTAACTTTTGAAGTGTACAGGTTTTTTTTAAACAAATACTTGGATTCATTCAAGGATACCTAGAAAACATGAATAAACTATCTAAAAAAGACGTCTAATAGCTACGAAAATGTTTAAAAATTTATTGAATTTGTTATAAACAATTAAGTGAATGAAAATGGTTTCGTGGGGATAGGCAACGATTCGTCACTTGATTCGCACTAAATTTGAACAATTTATGGACAAAAATAGTTTTTAGTTGAATTAATGAATGTTCATAACTAATTTCTTATTTTACAAGCAAGTTTTATAAACAATTATCCATATCTGGTATTTATGATGGAATATATAAAGTTTTTTCTGCGAAATTGATTATATATTACCTGGAACTGAAACCTAAGTATCATATTTGGTCATCCAATAAAAATGCAATATCTACACGGAAAAAAACGTTCATTAAATTGTATGGAATTAGTTCTACAGTGGAAGATACGACGGGTAGTTTATTAAAAGGTAAAATCGTCTTTGTTGTACGTTCCGTTGAACTATTCTACGAAATGTGTTAAAAGTTCTATAAAATTTAAAGGCCGAGGCGACGTAATGTCTATTAGAGGGCAGGATACGAAAATCGTATTCCCGGTTTTTCCCGGTCAAGTTTTTAAATTTTCCCGGTCAACTAAAACTTAATATTTTCATATATGCCACAAAATGCAAAGATTTATTTTAATTCATGACGTTCATTCTAAACATCATGTAACACAACAGAGAAAAAAATTTCAAAATGTTTTTCTTATAATGGAAAAAAAATAAAAATTCTTTCGCTCATAAAGTATATATATATATATATATATATATATATATATATATGTGTGTGTGTGTGTGTGTGTATACA
>JBAGKK010034760.1:0-10807 GCA_037177015.1 Euceroptres primus
CCGTTGAGAAACCATTCAATAACCGTTGAGTCCCCACCCAACAGTGGTTCTCACTACCTTTAATCTTTACTCTGGTCTTCAGTAGAAAAAGTCTTAATAGTCAGCCGAGCGCGAAAAGACCGTTGAAATACCATTGGGCTCACCAGTGGTAACTCAACGGTTACTCAATGGTATTTCCCAACGGTATTTCAACGGTTCTCGAATGATACATTTTCGTAAGGGAAAACTTACTGAATTCTGATGTACATCAAAATGGCAAGTGAATTAACCTCTCAGTTTTTAATAAAACTGTTTTTTAAACTTTTGATCAATTTTGGTATTATGTTGTAAGTAAACCTTTAGAGTACAATATTTTTAATTCAAAACTTTTCCAATTTATAATCAATTCCATCAATTTTTGTATTATTAGTTATTTTTTAAAATCCGTTAGAGAAATTTTGATTAATCTTAGCATTATAGGATGTTTGCAGTTTCATGCGATCTACATTGGTTTTAAGTAAATTAAAAGCAATTTAAAAAAATAGTACCGCAAGTCCAGGGAGACGGATACGTCCAGAGACGTAAGGGATCGTCCATAAACTACGTAGCCTTTCGTATCTCCCTCTATGCCAAGCAACTGAGAAAGACACGAGTATACCACACTATAGCCAAAAGGCTACGTAGTTTATGGACGATCCCTAATCCCTAGTGTAGGATTTTTGCACCTGGAAAGAATGTGCAAGAATCGTGGAATGAGTGTGTTGGTGAGAATGATTTTTGACACTTTTTAGATACAGTAGGCGAGTAGGCAGTCAGGCAGCATATTATTATCAGATGTTCATGAAACAGTGGTTAAAACTATCTTTTTGTATTAATGTTTGCCTGATAATTTTATCAATTTAGTTTTTTTTTTAGATAATTACTTAATCCGAATTTTCGTCGAAAATTAGTGCTCGAGTCAAACCAATAGGAAAACTCGAGCACAAAAATCGTTTCGGTGTTAGGCAAGAAAGAAGAGGCTATATGCCGAAAAGCCCTCTGAAAAATATAGTTTTTAAACTATGCTTTTCAGTTTAAAGAAGACTGGAACTATTTTAAATGGACATCTTTCTTTTAGGATATAAAAAATTGATACCCATTTAATCTTCTCCCACTTTGTCACTATGTTGATTTGTTATTTTTATTGTTTTGTATTTTAAATTGTTCTTTTGCTTTGTATTTATTTTCAGCTCTATTTAAATTAAATCAGCATAGTAATGTGTTGCAAAATTGATTTTTTAAACAATTAAGTCAGCACATAAGCGTGTTGAAAATCATATTTTTTAAGATTTGGAATTATTATTAACATCATTTGAATAGGGTAACCCAATTTCTGCATGAGAAAATTCAAAATTTTGAATTGACTAATTAAGTAGGTTTTAACTCCAGATTAAAATTATCTTTTACATTGATCAAGATCATTTTGAGTCTGCAATACGCGATCGCAAAATAAACTTTTTTAGTAATATAAATTTAGGCCTTTGATTGTGTACTAATTTATGTTTACTTGTCGATGCAGAAAATTTCGGATTTATTTGAGGGCAATTTATCAATTAATGATAATATGCAATTTGATAATAATTCGAAAATTTGATGGTAACTTTTATTTTCTCATTTTCAAGATTGTGCAGACATCTATTTTTTCTGTAAATTCATAGTTTTCTGAAGTACCAACATTTGAATCGATTGAGGGTAGTGGCGTTAGTAGCTGGAAGTAGTAATCCTTGGAAATGAAAATTTACTGAGGTAGATGGCAGCCTAAGTTCTGATAGGGATTTTTCAAGGCACAGAAACAATATTTTCATTTAAATATTATTCAAGTGCATATGAGTTTCTTTCGTTTAAAAGATGATATGGAATTGTAGGTAGTATTGACTTCTATGAAGTATGTTTAGTCCTTTACAATGTTTCTACAGCTCAAAGTACTCAAAATTTAATATTTCAAATATGAATATATGGGTAACTGTCAAATTGAAGGTAAACTTGAAGTCCCAGTAATATAACATTAAATTAGAAACTCTTAGTGATTTTTTTTTTAATTTAATAAAAGCAATTCTCGACAACATTGCGAGTCGTACCGGGCGAATCTCCGGAGTATGCGCGCTGGATCAAAACAGACTGAATACTCATAGTTTGTTAATGGTCCGTTCAATTGAAGTAATATTTTCCAGAAAACTTAATTATACTTTAATGAACATTTCTTCCGCTGGAAGTTTGGGCTTACTCAAAATTCCATCGATAAACGAAGCAATTGAAAGTTGGCAAACACTATTTCGATACTACTTGACAAAAAAATTAATAACTTTTTCCTATAATAGAAACAATAAATTTTCAATTGCACATCATTTTCAAAATAGTTTATAGGATAATCCCTCCAATTTTCGTGTAAAAATATTATTAACAGTGCCTTTCGTAGCGAGTTGAAGTGAAAATATTAATTAAATTTTGTTTCCCGAAAACTTCAGTTTTTTAAGTTTATTTACGAAACCATACAACTACAACTTTTTTACACAAAGGCCAACTCGAACGACCAGGAAAATTTTACGTCTGGTTATACTATCCGGAGACTCATTAAATTAAAATTAAATTAATTAATTTAAGTTAAATTTAAATTAAATAAAATTTAAATTAATTAGTTTAAATTAAATTTAAATTAAATAAAATTTAAATTAATTAATTTAAATTAGAATTAAAATTAAAAATTCTTCATTTCTTATTTGGTTACAGTATTGTTGATTGCTGAACCTACCTGAATTTCCCAATAGATCATAGTGAAAATGCTCCAACAATCGGTTTCTAAGTTTCTCTAGGAATTTATCGGATTCTATCCGAATCAACTAGGCTATATCGAATTGAATGAAAAACGAATTTCGAATTCAGTTGTATAATTTTCCTACCCGATTTATTCTAAAATTTCCACCAGAGTTCTAGGATTATGACAAGTAGCTCTAGGCGATTGTTGTCTTAACATTTCTGCAAGTGGCGAATGTTTGACTACAAAGACTGTGGTAAGCTATAGCGTAATCCGTAATGAATTTACATCTTACATATTACGCCTCAGCTTTGCTCTCTATATGCAAACTCTGTTGTCTCCTATCCTATATTCTCTATTCTCTTCGGTGGAAACAAACATACACGATGACTTGAGTCTTGAGATGGAAGAGAGGCGGTCAGGCCACCTAATAACTACCCGTATTCGTGGAAAGTTTCTTGATAGTTCTGCAACATTTACCAGATACCAACTTCGTCAAAGATCCTAGATATGAAGACAGAGAGGTGATTCCATCCAAGTGACATCGAGACAATGTGCCGCATCGTACTCTGTCTTCATTCACTCTACCAACTATGCGAGACTAACAAGATGAGAATATATCTTGGCATCTATATGCTAAGTCTTATCTTCCGTCTTCGAGAAAGTCTTATCTTTACATAAAATTGAATAAAGTATCGAAATACTTAAACTAGTGAAGCTGCAGAAGAGGAATGCTGAATCCGCATTGATTCAAGGCGAAATAGTCAGTTGTTCAGTTCTTTTAAATTATTTTAATTCAATAAAATATTAATAAACAATAGGGTGGCTCAAAGAAACATCATTTTTTAATTTTGACCCAGCTAAAGTCTTAAATTTTTAAGCTCTGAAAATAAGGAACACGTATTTTTTGTTTTTGAAATTGGTTAATATTTAACCTAGCCTTGAAGACTCTGAAGGTTCCCATGAGAATAACACGGGGAAAACAAATGTTCGAAAATTCGTTTTAAAACGTGAAAATGTTTAATTAAGCATGAGATTAAACTTTTGTTATCTGTTAATAGCTCTTCGCGGAATAAGAATCCATCATTGTTTTTTAATTTGAACCGCTCAAAACCCCTTTTATGGTGCACGAAGAACAACCCTATAACAGGGTAATTATAGTTTGGTGGAATATTAACATTAATTATCACTTTTTCTTCACTTTTTTGCTTAAACACCTATCAATGGATAAATGACAAAATTTTATTCATTTTTTAAGTAATTTGAGATTGTTTAAACTAATTTAATTTGTTTAGATTATTTTTTTCAAAAATATCGTGAATTAATTATTCTTTCTACTACTGCGATCTAACTAATCAATTTGAAGAGTTGAACTATTTGTATTTTTTTTTAAAATTGTATAAACAATTTATAATTGTTAAAAGGTAACTTCTAACTGAAAAAAGGTGGAAAATGATATTTTTTTGCAAGTGCAAGTAAAAAAATTAAGAAAAAGTGATAATTAATGTTAATATTCCACCAAACTATAAATACCCTTTTATGGGGGTTGTTTTTGGTGCACTCTAAAAGGGGTTTTGAGAGGTTCAAATCAAAAAGCTATAATGGATTTTTATTCCTTGAAGAGTTATCAACAGATAATAGAAGTTCAATCCCATGATTACACTGTTAGAAATGTTCGTAAATTTTCGGAAGTTTTAGGTTACGAAAGGCACAAAATTTTTTATAAAATTAAAGATACTTTTTAGTAAGGGGCTGTTCAAGTATTACGTAACGCGGTTATGAGAAGGATAGAAATATGATTTCCGTGCAACTGAGAGACAGGAATATACCAAAAACGTTACGTAATACTTAAACGGTCCCTAACCGTTTCCGAAAATTACCAAATTGTAACTGAAATTTACCAAACTGTAACTAAATTTACCAAACTGTAACTAAATTTACCAAACTGTAACTAAATTTACCAAACTGTAACTAAATTTTTAGTTACTTGTAACTGCATAAAACTTCAGTTACCTAAACGTAAGATTTTTACATTCTCATCAGTATGGGAGTGTATTTCTGTTACAGTTTCGGAATTTTAAATTACAAGTTTCAGAATTTTTAGTTACAAGTATCGTAAAATTACCAAAATGTAACTGAATTTTCAGTAAGTTGTAACTGAATTTTCTTAAATTTTTCTTAAATTTACCAAATTGTAACTGAAATGTACCAAACTGTAACTGAAATTTCAAAAACGGCAACTGCATAAAGCTTCAGTCTCATGTCTCTAAACATTGCCATGAAAATTTCTAACAGCGTAGTAAAACATGTTCACGTTTTAAAACGAATTTTCGAATATTTGTTTTTTCCCCATATTAATCTCTTCAAGGCTAGGATAAATATTAACCTATTTCAAAAACAAAAAAATACGTGTTCCCTTACAGCTGGTCAAAATTCGAAAATGATGTTTTTTTGAACCACACTAATAAACAACTTTTCGAAAAATAGGTTTGTCAATAATTTGAAGCGATCCGTTAAAATAGGATCCTTGAAAAAAAAAATCGTTCAGAGTTTTTCATTAAAAATTTTTTTCTAATTCAAATAATTAAATTAATTAAATTCCCGATGATTTTAATTTCGAGGAATTAAAATGGAAATTTTTTAAATTAAAAATTCTGAATGGAATTGGAGCACATTGAAAATAGTTCAGAAGTAATTCATTTTCGTATTTGAACTTCTTTTTTTATTGTGAGATTATAAGGAATCTCCTTTCCTCGATCACAGGAGAGCTTAATTAATGTTTAAAAAACATCGTAGCTCATTCTATGTTGAATTACTTCAGAAGTGTAATGCAAGTTTCGTGTTCGTAGGTTCTTACACGTAATTAATTTCCTCGTAACCGTGCTCCTAGGTACATTTCGCGTAAGACCTGCGTGTCCGGGACCAAACCACATTGGACCAATATTATACAGTTCCTTGAGTGCCCAAGGGATAGTAATAGCTTCATAAATTACATGCCAGTACCAGATTAAGTATTTTTACTCACAAATATGTTATGTTAAAGTTTCACTGGATTCTTTGAGTTAAATAATAAATACAAAGTTTAACATTCAATCTAAAAAGGTCAATATATAGAAATTTTTAGTTTTGATTTTCATATATAAACTTTTCTCAATGATTGCAGAAATTTTGACTTGAGGATTAAAATTCAATTCTTTGGGTTTCAAAATGATTAATTTTAGACTCTTCGAATTCGAAAGTTTCATGTTCAGGAAACTTGAATTTCAAAAGTATTTGAGTTTCGAGGTTTTCTATATGGGCAGTGAAAAAAATTTTTAGTTTTTGAGAAATAGGAGCTTCAGCTTTTTTTATGTGTTTAAACTCAATATCAATAATTAAATTTCTGATCTACTTAAATTTTAATTAACAGAGTATAATAAATTATATCTATTTTGATTGACTATTTATTAAAATTTACAAAGTCGTTTTTGCTGAACAATGTAATTGGAAACTCTAACTTTTAAGAGCAAATTTTCCGATTTCGTTCTGGAAAAAAATATCGATTTAATTATTATTTGATTTGGGAGAGAAACGAGGGTAGTACAAGCGAGTTGTCGACGTCCACCATAAAGCGGTTATTGTTTCGGTATATCATATGTGCACCTTGTATACAATGCTCTATAAATCTTTGTAGAGGACTATAACTTTTTAAGTGTACTATACACTCTGCTTTTGATCTTCTCGTTCCGCCGTTTTTGTTAGCCATAACTCTATTCAAGCTGCAAGATAACCTGAGGCTCTGGTTATCCCCTAAAAAAAGACTATAATAAGATTTTGCAAACAAATCCGAGGTAGAATACAAATTTAAACATAACAAGTTATGCACCTGAATAAAACGGATTTGTGGCCTTAAAGGAAATCTCGCTCGAGAAAACTGCAATGAAAGTTTACAAGAAGTCTTTGATTTGAATATAAATATAATTTATATTTTATCATAAATTGTAAATTTTAGAATCTTTGTAATTTTGTCTGACTAAATTTATAAAAACTTTCAAGTTCACTGATCTAAATGATTAGTATTTATTTTGTTTCTCAAAACTTTTTTTCTCTCTTTGTTAATTAAATGGCTTTGATCTCTCAGCAAACAAAAAGCGTAAGCAGTCGATAGTAAATTATCAAAGATCAGATAAAATTAAAAGTAACACGCTCAGTGGATCGTACTTACTCGCTCGTGCGTTTAACAGGTGTCAATTTTTTTCCCCAATGATTGCATAGCCGATAACGAATACATCTGTACATCCAGCACGACGATTCGTGGCGAGACTGTCAATTCGACGAATTCCAAAATTGGCAAAGCTTTCCGCTCGCAGAATATTCAATTACAGAGTATAATCTAGTTATGTAGGGGCCATTTAAAATTTTATGCTCCGCATCATCGTAAATGGATTTGTTCTGGATATTGCGTATTAAAAATGAAGGCAAAAAGAAGCTTTTTGTAGGTATATCTCGTGCACCCGGAAGTGGGAATAGTTGATTGAAAATCAGGCATACTTAATTGGATGATGCAAATTGGATGGCTGAATTCAATCTTTAGTTTTCAGAAAACCTAAAGAGAAAATCTGATGTTTGACGAATCTAATAATTTATTGTTTTTACTAATTGTTTTTGTTAAATCCTCATTAAACATTTTATGAAATACTATTGTGGTAAAAACTTGTAAAAATTCATAATTTTTACAAGCACCTAAAAAAATTGCCGAATCTAAGGGTTGCAACTCTCCAGAAATAGACATAAGAATTACATATTATTTTACATGTCGGTTGGTTTAAATAAATATAAAAAATGGTTTAAAAATGACTTGATTTTTTCCCTCATGCAGGGAAAAGTTGAAATCAATGCTTAAAAGTATAAAGAATGGATTTAGGTGCCATGGAAATTTTGAAATTATTTTTTACAAACTTGATACCAGCTAACTTTGTCCCACCACATGAATTTAGTTTGTGAAACGGTATGAATTATTTTTCAAATATTTGTTTCTGGTATTCGATAAAATGAAAGTACATATTAATATTTAATGAACTCTGAACTTTTTAGTGGAAGTGTGAAGAGTTTTGAAAATTTAAAGCTTCTCTCGTAAAAATATGAGCAAATGAGAGTATATTTTTTATCGGCAGTACTTTTTTTATGAATCACGTGTAGAACTCACTTTTTTAGTGTTATTATACATTTCATCACTAATTGTCTATCTAATAGGATATTAATATTTTATGTTTTGTCATTTTTAGAGCAACTGTGCATAATAAATTGCATGATAGATTGTATAACAAAAGTTATTTTAGATTTTAATGAAGGGGATTTTTATTTAAAATAATGATTCTGAAAAAACACCTGATATAATAATTGCAAATAACACTGTTCAACAAAAATGATTTATGTTCTCGTTGAATACGACACATAACTTTCGAAGTGTTTTTACGCTCTATTTTGTTCCACCAGGCCAGGTTTACGAGATATTTGCAACTCAATTTTTAAGTAAAAAAATATTCAGATTTTTAAAGTGTCAAAATAAAAATTTTGTTGACAAGTGGCACATGATTTCGATGGATTTTTCAATGCGGATTCTAAAAACTACATTGTTTTTGCAACAGCCATCACCCTTGTGATAGTCTCAAAAAACTGAAAAAAGTCGAAAAAAAATTACTAAAAATTGATTATCCTGTATTTCAGTTAATATTTAATTTTCTAACATAAACATGGGTCATATTTGTTCATTTTTTAATGCCAAATGAAAATCAGACAAATTTGAATTCAGATAAACTGTTCTTGAGATATGCTAAAAAATCTGCCTCCGATTTTAGGTACTTGAATCAAAGTACATTAACGCATAAGCCTAAATGCCTAATTTTAGGTTCGCTGATGACGAATCTAAAGTCAGATTTTCAAAATTCAAAATGGCTTATATAATATGGCAGACCATATATAAAAATTGTTTCATGGTCCGTCATATTGGTCGAGCCATTTGGATTTTGAAAATCTTACTTCAAATTCCTTATGAGCGACCCAAAAAACCTCAGGTTCAGGTCTTTTTAGTATATATCAAGAATGGTTTATCTGAATTTAAATTTATTTTCTGATTTTTGTTGGACACTAAAAAGTAAACATATACGCCCTATTTTCTTAGGCGGAAAATTTATGGATAATCTATCGATAATGATTATCGATAGTCACTATATAAAAAATTATGCATAATTTTGGAAAACTGAAGTTATCAAAATATTTGTAACAATTGACAACTACATCTAGTTGTCATTTGTTTCAAATATTTTGATAACTTCAGTTTTTCAAAATTATGTATAATTTTTTACATAGTGACTATCGATAATCCATTATCGATAGATTATCCATAAATTTTCCGCCTGGGTTCATGTTGATTAAGTATTAACTGAAATACAGAATAATCAATTTATAGTAATTTTTGCGACTTTTTTCAGTTTTTTGAGATTGTCACAAGAACCGTCATGGCTATTGTAAAAATAAAGTGGTTTTTGAAATCCGCATTGAAAAATCCATCGAAAGGGAAAAAAATGGCACAAAATTTTTGTTTTGAACTTTTAAAAAATTGTTGAATATATTTTTACTTCAAAATTGAGATTTAAAATATCAAATGGAACAATAACAAATAATTCAATAACAAACGGAACAAAATTTTTATTTCGAACTTTTAAAAAATTGTTGAATATATTTTTGCTTCAAAATTGAGATTTCAAATATCTCGTAAGCCTAGCCTGATAGAGCAAAATGAATAGAAGTAAAAATACTTCAGAAGTGATATTTCGTATTTAACGCGGACATAGATCATTTTTGCTGAACAGTGTAAATTATTATTTAATAACTTGGTTGTCCAAAAAAATTTCTATTATTTTAGAGTTTTATTTTACTCTCTCTTCTTTCGTTTTGATCAGAATTTTGGGTCCTCCTCAAGGAACATTTTAATAATATAAACATATTAGGACGGAGTCAAAATGCTCAAATTGATCAGATCTTTAGAGCCTAGTGAAAAAATTGTGGTTTGGCATCTGAAATAAGGGACAAAAATTTTTTTTTTAAATTTCTTCTGTTCGAACTTTTGACTTGAAAATTCGAAATTATGAACATTTTTCAAATTTTTCATTTAAGAAGGATAATTATGGCGAATTCTTATGTTATCATATAATGTAGTTTACCATATCATGGTAAACTACAAGTAGTTTTCGATGGAGAACAATAATGTAAAATCCAAAATTGAAAACAAAATTTTCTCCAAGTTAGAATTTTTTGAAAATGTCAAAAATGATGTTTTTTTAAAAAATTAAAAAGAAAATGTTTACTTAAAAAAAGTTGAACATGTCTAGTCGAAAATCCCTCCAGTTTGAATCAAAGAAGCGTGCCATATTTTTAATTTTATAAAAAATTTTGCTTATATTTTTTACGCTTAAAAACGGCAATTTTGAAAAATTTTACGATTTTTAAACGCGAAAAAAATATGAAATTTTTTTTCATGAAACCAAAAATATGGCACTCTTATATTTGATTCAAACTGAAGTGATTTCCGACTGGACAGGTTTAAATTTTTTAAAATAATTTTTTTTTATTTTCCAAAGAAACATAATTTTTGACATTTAAAAAAAATTTTAACTTGGAGAAAAAAATTTTTTTCAATCTTGGATTTTACATTATTATTCATCATCGAAAACTACAGTTACAAGAAATTCGCAATAATTATCCCTCCCATAGGAAAAATTTGAAAAATGTTCAAGATATCGAATTTTCAAGTCAAAAGTCCGAACATAAGAAATTTTCTTTTACAAATTTTTTTTACTCTTATTTCAGATGCCAAACCACAACTTATTTTCACTAGGTTCAAAAGATCCGACCAATTTGAAAATTTCCACTCCGCCCTAACATATATATATGTTGACGTTGATGACCGAATTAAACTCCAAAATTTTTGAATTATTCTGAGAAACCGATCAGATCTCTCAATCGGTTAAGATCAAGAGACTCAAATATTTTGTGTGT
>JBAGKK010034771.1:0-10805 GCA_037177015.1 Euceroptres primus
CAAAATTAAATAACGATATTTACAAGGACTGAAAAATATATTATTCGTAATAAACTCGTGACATTATATACTTATTCAGATTTAAATTGAACGCGGGAGGCAAAAAAAACGAAAAGCTTTGGAGATAAAAAAACTTGGAGCAAAACGTAGGAAAATTCTGGAACAAGCACAAAAAGAAGCCATCGCACTCGAAGAAAAAGTTGCAGAAATAAAAAATTAACCAGAACAGAATATATTTAAGAAAATATTTAATTGTTTTATTCCGAACGTTACTTCTTTATATTTAAATGTTTTATCCCTAAAGTTATTTTCTTTATAAACGTTGTTTCATTCGTAAACGAAGAGAAGTTATTTAATTTGACTGTGTTTTGTATTCTCCATTACATGTTCATGTAGATTTTGTCACAAAACACCATAAGTACTCTTATAGCATAACGTATTAAATAAACATTATTTTGAAATACATCTGCTATTTCACTGTTTTATCATCTATCAATTTTTTTCTAAATTTAATAGATTTAAATAATTATAATTTAAACATGGGGTTACTCAATTATTAGATGATGCTTTAATGGGAGTGGGGGTGTTATAAAATTCCGTATTCCATACTTGAGTGGCCAAAAAATGATACCTGGAAAAATCTAAAAATACCTGGAAAAATCTGGAAAAGTTAGGGAATTTTTTTTCAGAATTTGAGTAGACACCCTGTATACATATATATTTTTTTAAAGTACTATTCTTTCCCTTTCCAAAACCGTTTCAAAATCCACAATCGGTCGAAAAATAACTAAGTTATTAATTTATTAGTGCGCCAACTCACCCAAAATCGGCTTTTTAACATTAAATTAAAAATTTGAAGGTGTCGGAAATTTTTTAAACACGGTTTTGTGTTGTACTCGACCCTACCCACAACCTACAAGGAAAGGGAAGGAAAGGAAGGGAAAGGAAAGAAAAGGAAAGGAAAGGAAAGGAAAGAAAAGGAAAGGTAAGGTAAGGAAAGGAAAGGAAAGGATAGGAAAGGAAAGGAAAGGATAGGAAAGGAAAGGAAAGGATAGGAAAGGAAAGGATAGGAAAGGAAAGGATACGAAAGGAAAGGAAAGGTTAAATTAAAATTTTTTGGGTTGGGAGCAGCGTGTAATAATCAAAAACATATTATCAAAAACAACATATTATTATAACCGGTTTTCTTGATTTGCAATTCAGGACTGGTGATATGGTTGCAGGATAATTTGAAAAACAGTTTGAAAAAATTAACAGACAAAAATAATGTCACGCGAGGAATGAATTCTTGGTCGATCTGAACATTATAACAATAGTTTTCGATTGGTCGACTGCACAACTGGGTCAGGAAATAGATGATTCCACGTCGATGCAGAAACCATTCGTAACCAGCCTTGAGCTAGTTGGGACCACCTTAGATCGAAACGAATTCTTTTTCTAAGTACAATAAATAACATAAGACTTTCGTCTAGAAGAAGCCTTTTCTATTTCCAGAAACTAAAATTGGAAAATCTTATTTGAACTATTGCCATACATATCTCATATTAGTAAAAGACCCCGAACTAAACACGAAGAAAAAAGGTCTCGCGAAATATTTATTCATTTGTTTTAGTGCAGGATTCTTTATTGAAGAGTGAAAGTAAATATTTCTTCAATAGAGAATTTATTTAGGGAAGAAAATCTAGAACC
This sequence comes from Euceroptres primus, assembly GCA_037177015.1. Lineage (NCBI taxonomy): Eukaryota > Metazoa > Arthropoda > Insecta > Hymenoptera > Figitidae > Euceroptres > Euceroptres primus. The sequence continues at coordinate 1,690 of JBAGKK010034771.1, forward strand.
CACACTATTAAAATCACACATAGGGTAAAATTGCAAACAAGTAGCTTCGACAAAGAAGCACTGGGACATCGTAGAATCAATACCTCTAATTGGCCCCCGTTGAGTTCCCATCGCAACAAGTGTATCGCTTTCTTTCATTACTGGCTGCCCTGCAACTTTTCCTTTTTATTTACATAGTCACATATGTTGTATTCTCTTGAAATAACCAACGACCTCTTCCATTGTTATTGAATTTTTATCGATGTTTTTTGAACAAAGTTTTAAAATAGACGAACATTCTTTTTAAAAAATTGTCAATCTCTCAACAGATTTTCCACGAACAAAAACATGTCAGTTTCTGAAATCATTATTGAGACAAAGAATTTTTTTATTTTATCACTTTTTTTAGGTATATATTTAAATACTGTAATTTAAATTTTTAAAGTGTTTCTGTTGTGCTCTAGGAAAAAAACAATCTCCACTTTATGAAACAAAAAAACAATTTCCACTTTATGAAACGAAAAAACAATTTCCACTTTACGAAACAAATTTAAAAATGTGGAGCATATAATTCAAGGGTGAATTCCAGGCTGGAGAAAATTTTGGATGAACACTTGAGTTTTCTCGCGAACACGTGTAGAAACATATTTGTGGATCGTCGGCATTTGTGGCACCTCATTAGCACAACTACACTCCACAAGTTGCAAGCTCGAGCTTGACAATTACATATCAGGGCTTTGTTGCAAGCATGAAATCCACATGCATTCTACACCAATTCAGTATTGCCCCACAAGCAAACTTGATGACAAACCAGATAGCAATGATTCTCAACAAAAATTAAAATACAAATGAAACGAACTCAAAAATAAATTGGAGATAAAAATGCATTTTATGCCTCCGGTTCTCGAAAATTGGTGAAAATTCGCTATCGTGTTAATTAAATGCGTCGCAGTGGATGCAATAATGGGAAACATAAAAAATAATTGGAGTTTATTAATCCTTTTTATGTTATGATCGAAGAATTATTTTGTAGGATATTGTCAATATAATGAATACAATAATTGGGTAGAAGTTCGCAACGCTGAAAGTAACGGTTCTTGAAAGTTAAATTTTCAAAATTTTTTAAACAATAAAGCATTAAGTAAGCAGTAAGTAATTTTTTTAACAATAACTAGGCGATAAACCCGTCGAAGTTCGCGCCGCGGACATTGAAATAAAATTCTCGTGAAAAATAAAAATCACAAAAATCAAACAGTATACCAGCTTGAAAGATACAACTTATTATTCCTATAAAAAAATTTTTTTTTAAATTTATGTTTCGTCCCCGATTTCCGCTATTTCCTCGATAGCAACCTTTGAAATTTCGTTGCAAATTCTGGGTGAAAAATAAAAATCGAAAAATCGGGCAATATTCCAGGTTGAAAGATACAACTTTATGTTGTTATTAACAAAATATTTTTAAAAATTTATGTTTCGCGTAACCCCTATTTCCTCAATAGCAATCTTCGAAATTTCGATGCTAATACTCCAAGTAAAATTCTAGGAGAAAAATAAAAATGGCAAAAATCTTGCACTATACCAGGTTGAAAGATACAACTTTATATTGTTATTAAAAAAAATGTAAGAAAAAATGGCATGGTGCCTGATTTTTGCGATTTTTATTTGTCAGCTAGAATTTTATTTTGATTATTTGCATCGAAACATATATTTTTTTCTTATATTTTTTTAATGACAATATAAAGTTGTATCTTTGAACTTGGAATAGTGCCCGATTTTTTCGATTTTCATCTTTCACCGAGAATTTTACATTAATCTCCGCGGTGCGAACTTCGACGAATTTATCGCTTAGTTATTGTTAAAAAATTAATTATTCACATAAAAGCACTTTATGATGCATTATTTACGTTCATTTAATGATTTATTGTTTAAAAAATTTTTACAATTTAACTCTCAAAAACCGTTGCTTCCAACGTTGGGAACTTCTACCCAATAATACAATATGAGTTATAAGAAGACAAATCGATCTTACGAAAGAAATATTTTTATAAATAGTTAATTATCGTAATAATTATTACGTAATAGTTAATCGTCATAATTATCATAATATCATAATTCAGACTAGTTTTAAATATATAATATGAAATATAGATGAAAATATTATTTTATCTAATGATGTGGAGAAGGAAATTTTTAATGAAACATAATGAAATTCATGAAAGGGTATTGTATAAGCTGAACCATCTAATTCGTAAATTCTGCAGAATAGAGACATTTTAGATAAAAATGAATTTTATGCCTCCGGTTCCCGGAAATTGGTGGAAATTCGCTCTCGTGTTAATTAAATGGGAATAAAAAAATTGGAGTTTATTAATCCTTTTTATGTTATGATCGAAGAAATATTTTGTAGGATATTGTCAATATAATGAATACAATAATTGGGTTGAAGTTCGCAACGTTGAAAAAAACGGTTTTTAAAAGTTAAATTTTCAAAATTTTTTGAACAATAAAGCTTTAAATAAGCGTAAATAATGCATAATAAAGTGCTTTAACTCGTCGAAGTTCGCGCCGCGGACACTAAAGTAAAATTCTCGGTGAAAAATAAAAATCGCAAAAATCAGACACTATACCAAGTTGAAAGATACAACCTATTGTTATTATAAAAATATTTTTAAAAATTCATGTTTCGTGCCTTATTTCCCCTATTTCCTCGACAGTAACCTTCGAAATTTCGTCACAAATTCTGGATGAAAAATAAAAATCGAAAAATCGGGCAATATTCCAGGTTGAAAGATACATTTTATATTGTTATTAAAAAGTATTTTAAAAAAATTATGTTTTGCGAAACCCCTATTTCCTCGATAGTAATCTCCGAAATTTCGTTGCAAATACTCCAAGTAAAATTCAAGGTGAAAAATAAAAATCGTAAAAATCTGGCATTACACCAGGATAAAAGATACAACTTTATATTGTTATTTAAAAAAAAAAAGAAAAAATGCCATAGTGCCTCCTTTTTGCGACTTTTGTTTATCACCTAGTATTTCACTTGAATTATTTACAGCGAAATTATTGTTAGAAAAATTAATGATTTACATATAAGCACTTTATTATGCATTATATTATTTACGCTTATGTAACGCTTTGTTGTCTAAAAAATTTTGAAAATTTAACTTTCAAAAATCATTGCTTCCAACGTTGCGAACTTCTACCCAATAATACAATATGAGTTATAAGAAGACAGATAAATCAATTTAATGAAATAAATAAATAATTAATAATTAAATAAATAGTTCATTATCGTAATAATTATTCATCATAATGATCGTAATATCATCATTCAGACTAGTTTTAAATATAGAACATGAGATACAGATAAATAATTTCGTTGCAAATACTCCAAATAAAATTCTAGGTGAGAAATAAAAATCGTAAATATCTGGCACTATACCAGGTTGAATGATACAACTTTATATTGTTCTTAAAAAATATAATAAAAAAATGCCATAGTGCCTGATTTTTGCGATTTTTATTTGTCACCTAGAATTTTACTTGGATTATTTTCATCAAAATTTCGAATATAACTATCGAGGAAATAGGGGTTGCGCGAAACATATACTTTTTTCTTATATTTTTTTAAATGAAAATCTAAAGTTGTATCTTTGAACCTGGAATAGTGCCCGATTTTTTTGATTTTTATTTCTCACCGAGAATGTTACTTCAATGTCCGTAGCGCAAATTTCGACGAGCTTATCGCTTAATTATTGTTAAACAAATTAATTATTCACAGAAAAGCACTTTTTTATGCATTATTTTCGCTTATTTAACGCTTTTTTGTTTAAAAAATTTTTTAAATTTAACTTTCAAAAACCGTTGCTTTTAACGTTGTGATTAAGCCACATTTTGCTGATTTCTCAGGAGAGACGAAAAACATTCGTTAAAATCTAATTTTGAATTTAAAAAAAAGCAAACATCCTCTCTCGTGGTACATCAATACTGAATTAAAGCATGAAAAGTTTCATTGGAAAATGAGCTTCTAAGAAAATGGAGGGAGAATGTATTTGTTGTTGCTTAAGACGTAAGTTTTTTGAACTTTGGTTAGTGATTAAAAATCCAATTTTCAATTTTAAAAAAAATACAAAAATTTTATTTCTAGTTATTGAATTGCTGAATGGACAGAAAAAAAGTTCAACTAGAAAATGTCATTAAGTTCCGAGAAAATGCATGGAGAATTTTTCTTTTCGTTCCAAATGCGCATTTTTTCAACGTTGGACGCTGATTAAAAATCCAATTTTCAATTTAAAAAAAATAAAAACTTGATACCGAGTTACTGTACTACTGAATGAAAAGTTTTATTGAAAAAAGTCATTGAGTTCTGAGAAAATGGAGGGGAAATTTTGTTTCGGTCCAGTCGCATATTTTCTCAATTTTAGGCCACAATGTATAACAACTTATTTTCAATTCAAAAACGCAGAAACAAAGTAGATTTGGAGCTATGCAGTTACAAAAAGTTAAAAAAATGTTGCAAAAACTTGAAAAATCTAGAGAAAAAATGTTTTAAAAAATTGAAAAAGTGCAAAAAAATTTGAAAAATGAAATTTTAAAAAGTTCCTTTTGTCACAATATATATTAAAATTTATGATTTTTTGAGTCAATCGTCTCATTTTAGAAAAAATATGGGTTATTCCCTTATGGTTTGCCGCACTTTAGTTATAAGAAATTAAATAAATCAATTTTACGACAGAAATATTTTTATGAATAGTTAATTATCGTAATAATAAACAATATAATACTTCAGATTAGTTTTAAATATAGAATATAAAATATAGATCAAAAATATTATTTTACCTGATGATGTGGAGAAGGAAATTTTGAATGAAACGTAATGGAATTCAGATTCATGAAAGGGTGTATAAGCTAAATCATCTGATTCGTAAATTCTGCAGAATAGACATTTTAGTACTAATCTGACGTAGCATCGGCCTAGTTGTCGCATACCGCATGGTATACCATCGCGATACACGAGGTCATACCCTTACACTAAGTGTACATTACAAAGATAGTTAAACATACATTTCTCTGTATAGGTCCTGAATCGATAATATTGATCGACCAAAAGTCCCGTAATCCGTGTCACGGAAATAGGATTAAGAAAAAAAAACATAAAATAAGAAGACTTTACTTCCAATTATCGGATTATTATTATCCGACGTTAGGAAGCTTAAGCTGGTAGCTTAGACATCGAAAATCTTTGAATCGTTCACTATTATATCATGCCATCAATCCCTATTTCAATTTGAAAAATATTAATTCCATAAAATTATTAATTGAAGAAAATAAACAAATTGCATTATATTTTTAATGCAGTTTAATCATTCGAAATATAAATGAAACTTTCTATCTTGAAATGTAAATTTACTCCAGGCAAGTGAATAATTTAATTTTAACAGATTATTTGTGGTAATTATTCTGTCGTAATTATTGCTTAATTACCTTAGAAAATTGATTACGAAAATATACAACGAAGTTTCCATTAGCATAAACTTATTCATTTTTTCCGGTTGTATTATGTTTGATGTACTTTTGTCCCAGTTTCGTTTCGTTAAGCATAGAAAAAAATTGAATAAGATTGGGGATGAATACAATTTAATTGGACAAGATACGTGACAGTTTAAAATCCAGACTAGAGGTCAACGTCGATTTGTCTTTTACGAATAGATACTCCCTATATAGAATTGACTACTATAAGGAATATAACGTTCTTAAGGGAAATATAAAATTACAAAATTTCTTTATTTAAAAAAATATTTACGTAATCAAATACGCAAAAGAAAATATAATCTTAATTTCTTTATTGTAATGTTTACTAAAAGTGCTAAATAATTCAGACCTCTAGATAATTTTACGCACTTCTGAAATCATATTTTCACAACATGTAACTTTTCAGGGTTAAATCTTTCCTAGTTTAATTTTCACAACATGTATCTTTTGACGTTTAAATCCTCCCAGTGAAATCCACTCAGGTAATTAATTAAAATTAATTAAATTCGTAGAGCCTGAAATCCTGAATGCCCTTAGACTGCCTGAGTTTCGGGATTAGGATTACTCTCAATTATGGTCTCTAGAATGCTTGTATTCAGAACGCACTTGAATTTCGAGAATCACTCTATGCTGCTTGGCTTCTGCTATAGAATCCGAACATTGAATACAAATACATGCATGATTCCAATTCAATTAAAACAGTAAAAATTATTTGATCCTGTTTAAGTCGATTGTTCTGTGAAAAGAATTTAAAAATAATAATTATAAATCTTTTCAAGATAAAAGGTGTTATTGAAGTTCAACTGGAATTCGACATTAACTGTGAACTTAGAATAAAAAAAAATTAAAACGAATTTAAACCTTTGTTTTTTTTCTGTGTGCAGACATTAATTGAAGTTGAACACATAAATTCCAAAGTTCTGTAATTTTCAAGGACAACCCTCGAGCTCATTTACCAGAATCTATGCTCCACTTCATGGACCCTGATAGTCCATGATATGACGTTTTCTATTGGAAGCTTGTAGAGCTGCTGACATTTGAAGCACATGTGAAAAAATTGATCGTAAAGTGTCTTACAATTAGAGACTATCGCTCCAATTTCCAATAGAACTAGGTCTCCTTGATGAGAATTTCGAAGGTGAAGAACAAAGGACATCTCTGGTACCCTCTCATCCAACGTTTTTCCATTTCGACAACCCTTAGGCCTGACAATTTCCTTATACGAGAATCACAGACTTCGTCCTTCTTTCTTGTTTCTTCAAACATAGTATATCTCCTTCTCTAGATTGTTTCACCCTCTTTTCCAATCCCTTTCTTTCTTGTGGAATTAGAGTCTGACTTATCCCTCACCTCTAGGGAAATAGTGACTGTCGGAGAATTTTATCCGGAGTCTAGTATCTTCAGTAACCACAATTCAGATTCGAGGTTTAGAATGAAGGATAAGCTACAATATTTTTCAATTTGGGTTTGAAGGCATTTTTCAGCCTCAAAGAGATTTTAGTGTCTAAAAATTAAAAACCCTCTCTCTTATGATTATATATAATTACTGTGTTACATATATAATTACATATTACATATATAATTACATATATACTAATTACATGTATAATTACATATATAATTACTGTGTTATAATTACTCATATAATTACTGTGTTACATATAATAATCTCTTCACTAATAAATTCATTTTTTTGTTTTTCAGGTGAGTTCAACTAATGTTTATATTTCTTCGTTATTGTGAGTACCTAGATGTAAGAACGTTTCGTTAAAACTTTTTTTAAAGCTAAACATTTAAAAATCCGTTTAAAACCTAATGATAATTCTATTAGCAGGGCTTTAATCATTAATTAATCATTAATTTCTCTGATTAATCTCTCATTAAATCATTAAATTCTCTCAAAAATACATCTGTATCAGAGAAATGTAAAATATGAAACATTTTTTCTAAGGAAATATTATTTGAAAAGGTCTCCTTATAAACGTCAATAACTATTTATTTCCCGTTTGCGAAAAATATTTCACATTTCTGAACACTTCTTTCATTGATTTTTATTATTCTGATAATCTTTTAAAAGCTCGTTTAAAACCTAATGATAATTCTATAAGCAGGGCTTTAATCATTAATTAATCATTAATTTCTCTGATTAATCTCTCATTAAATCATTAAATTCTCTCAAAAATACATCTGTATCAGAGAAATGTAAAATATGAAACATTTTTTCTAAGGAAATATTATTTGAAAAGGTCTCCTTATAAACGTCAATAACTATTTATTTCCCGTTTGCGAAAAATATTTCACATTTCTGAACACTTCTTTCATTGATTTTTATTATTCTGATAATCTTTTAAAAGCTCGTTTAAAACCAAATGATAATTCCATAAGCAGGCCAGCTTATAGAATTGTCATTAGGTTTTAAACGAGCTTTTAAAAGATTATCAGAACAATAAAAAATAATGAAAGAAGTGTTCAGAAATGTGAAATGTTTTTCGCAAACGGGAAATCAATAGTAATTGCCGTTTATAAGGAGAACTTTTCAAATAATATTCCTTTAGAAAAAATGTTTCATACTTTACATTTCTCTGAGAGAAGTGAAATACATCGTCATCCGAGGAAATATGTGAAGTATCGGAAATATTCTATACTACAGGAAAAGTATGAAAAATTTTATTTGAAGCATCCCAGAGGAATGCTTCTAAAACGGCAACCAAGTTCCTTCAAGTCTCGAAAGTTCACTCAACTTCGCAAACTAAAATACATCAAGGAAGTTGAGCAGATCTAGGTATAAAGGTTGAACTGAAAAGTTATGTCGAAAAGAAAATTGTACGTTACACCACATTGGCATGAATTTTTTAAGTTATCCAGTTTAAACAGAAAAATCGTATTAATTTCTAATTAAAAACCATTTTCATATGAAATAAAAAATATATTGTAACGGGAAGTAATAAATTGTATTGCATAAAAAAACTTTGATACTAAATAAATAACTTTGTAAAAATAATTGAAAAAGGGATGGAAAATATTTCCACTGACCCAAAACAATGATAGAAAATAAAAATATATTTTAGCAGCCTTATTAGAATTCAAGGTGCTATCAGAATTTTAAAGTGCTATCACAGCTTTCAAAATGAAGTGACATTTTTTTTATTTTTATACCACCTTCGAGTTGTTCAATGTTAGCAGCATTAGCACTCAATTTAAAGACAATAAGTCAACCAATTAATTGTCTACAAGGATGTGGGTGCATTTTTCTGAGAATAACCTCATCTGACAATGAGAATACCCTTCATAGAATATGCCACAGTCAGTTTATTTTCTATCCACTCACTCCAAAGAATTTAATTGAGTTTTCGATGTGCTCTCGTTTATTGAAGAGAAAAGTTTGAAATTGATTCTCACATTCGAATTTTAAGTTAAAAGAACAAGAATTGTTGCGACCTCGCAAACCGATTTATATTTTAGGTATTCAGAAATATCGGAATTTTATCTGTTCTTATTATGTTGAGATTTATGTAGTTCATTCGGGAATTTGCTAAATGCTATTTGTGAAGAACCTATTTATAAATTTATCACTAAAGCCTTAGAAAATATTCTGTCAGCTA
>JBAGKK010034782.1:0-10805 GCA_037177015.1 Euceroptres primus
AACATGAAATTAGTTTGGCGAATGTCAGCAGTAAACGAAGAGAAATATTTTTCTATCTACTTATAATCAATTGACACGGTGAATGGGGAATTCACGATAAAATGTGTTTTTATTCGAAAAATGTTGTTGCATCTGGTTTTTATTACACCATTGCGTTTAACTTCTTGCGACATAAGCTAAAAATTAACTTGGCCCCTCATTCTCATAAAACTGCATACATGTTAGGGGCCAACAAGTAGTTTTTATTTTTTAAAACTATGAAGTAATGCTTTGTTCATTTCCGCAAAAAAATATTTTGAAGCCTTGAATGTGAGAATGATATAGGGAAAAAATGGTTGGTGTTCTAGAAGTACTTCCTTAAAAAAAATTATTTAAAAATTATTTTTTTTATTTATCCCCTTATTATCAACAGAATTGGTTCTTGAATTTTCTTCGGAACCCCCTTAGTACTTTCTATAACATATATTTTAACCATCATGATCGGTAAAGCCGTTTTCGAGAAAATTAGATTTTTTGATTTTTCAAAATTTGTTTATAACTTAAAAAATTTTTTTTAGTTGATACTTGGGGTAAATTTATCTTATAGGGGTAGTCACTTGCCCCCACAATATGAATCACATCCGAGCGGGGGCACCCAGACCATGCTTATCCTGCTGCGGCCTTTTCGTGTAATTGTCTTAAATATTGCACTCATAATATTGAAGAACATCTATTTTGGAGCGCCTTATTACCTGTCCGCTAAATGGGTCTATAAATTTGCTTCGTTATTAAGAACAAGATTATCAGTCAAGGACTAATTACGAGATAGATTACCATGGGGGATCGCAGCAGGTGCCCGGGAAGAGATCAATGTATAGGAATAGTATATATAATATTGAATATCTAGTTACAACATAAATATACATACACAAGCATTTTGTGCTCCATCGATAAAAGAATGAAGGGCTCTAATTTACTGGGCTCTAATGCACCAAATGAAATAAAATAACGAATAACCACCGACTATTCGTTGCAGGGATACTAATATTTAAGGGCCTCAATAATTTCCTCATGAATCAGACACATTAGAGCCGAATAATACCAAGAATGTAACATCGAACAGTCAAGAGATATGTCAAAGTTAGCAAATTAGAAAAAGATAAAAGAAATCATAATGCAAGGTGGCGTGACTCGTGGTTTTATAAACTTAATCAATTGTTTCTCTATTGCCCCTATGACACAAATATATTTCTAAAAAAAAAACAGATATTTTGAAATTTTTAGAAAAAAAAATGTTTTCAACATTTTTTTTAATTGATGCATTTATAACGGGACTCAGAATGAATTTTATGAATCATTTTCTCCGGTTTAATTTTCCGTCTTGTTTTCATCTTGTAGGGTGTCTATTGAAAATTAAGGCTTTCAAATTTCTTTTTGAAAGTTTCCAGAAATAATTTTAATTTCACCTTTCTCTAATGAAGTACAAAATTTCAAAAATTGCACATTATTAATGAAGCTTTCATTTTGGAGAGCTGGACAAATTTTTATTAAAGCCTATTTATTGAAGTGAAAGTTTATAAGTAAAGTGGTAATTATTAACTAAAACATAATTGAAAATTGTGTCCATATTGATGCAATATTGCTTGTCAACATTTTCAATATTGTCAGAAATATGACGTCAATATTGTATCAATATTGAAATTTTCGACTTTTAGTATTACCGAAAATATTAAGGCAATATTGTCTAACAATATTTAATTTTTATTAATTTTTGTTAATTGTTAAATTTTGTCGTTTTTTGTTCGTATAATTTTAACTGTTTTTAATTGTTCGTATAATTAACGAGAAAATTTTTTTCTAATTATACGAACAAAAAACGATAAAAATCAACAACTATTTAAATATTAATAATATTATTCGACGATAAAACATCTTAATTAGAAATTGTCTAACAATATTGATACAATCTTGATCAGTCATATTTCGACTCGACGAATATTGATTCAATATTGCTGTCAATATTAAATATTGAGGCAACATATGGAGTCAATATTGAAACAACATAGAACCAATATTTTATCAATATTTATTGCGAACCTGGTTATAAATAAAATATTGAATAAATACTTGTGAAAAGGACGGAAATTGAAAGCAAAACTGTGATCTAACTCTTGTATAGGTGTTAGATTTTGCTTTCAATTTCGCAAAATTTATTAAAGATTTTATTAGCTGTTATTTATAACCAGGTTCACAGTAATTATTGACTCTATGCTACCTCAATATTGGGTAGCAATAATGAATCAATATTCTTCGAGTTGGAATTTTCAGAAATATTTCTCATCAAGATTGTATCAATATTGTTAGACTATGTTGTCTCAATATTTTCGGCAATATTAAAAGGCGGACATTTCAATATTGATACAATATTAACGTCATATTGCTGACAATATTGAAAATGTTGAGAAGCAATATTGCATCAATATTGATACAATGTTCGGTGCTGTCTCGAAAAGTAAAAATTAAATCAATAAAATTTTGAAAGAGTCTACATTTTAAACAATGTCCGATTTTGCATGCTTGGTGGCCTTTCAATTTGATCATTGCCCTACAAATTCTGGGCATTCTTTCCACCAATTTCTGAAATCTTTCTGGTCGCAATCGTTGCCAAGCCTGCTGAAGACATTCCGCCCAGACACCCTAACTTTTGTAGACGCGAGAATGCTTTAAATTTATGTATGACCAAGAATGACGCCAGAATGACTAAAGAATTATATGTGTGCTGTAGATAGCGCAGTGCAGTGCAGGCGGCAGCTGTGGGCTACGGCTCAGCTAGATGATAATTTACCGAAATTAACACGAAGTAATTTTTTTAAAATTGTATACTTTCTTTTTCGAAATCTTGCTTATAGATCGAATAGGCTGCAGTTCCAGACGACAAGTCGCTGGTACTGAGCAAATATTTGATTTGGATTAAAAAGGACTGAATAATGTTTGCATATGTACATTATGTCGACTGAAATGTATATCGTATTCGTATCTACGTGCGTGTAATCTTGTTGATCAGGTATAGTATGTGTATGATTAAGAGTACATTTACATTGCAAAATGACCATCTCGATCCAACTTCAGAATCGACTGAATTGCCAGTCTTAATTTTTATGCAACTCGAAAGCCCCGGAAAAAAAATACAAATTTCAATATGTTTACGTTTACTGGAAAGTTAGTTTATACTCGTTTTGATCGAGATGATCAAATGATGAATTCTGGAAGCATCAGGACATAATCCATTAAGGGAAGAGCTTAAGGCTTCCATTATTCGTTGAACACTGTAAAGTATTTTGCAGACACTTTTGGAATTGAAGCTTCGTCAAAATTCATTATTCTACTAAATATAAAATTCTATTAATTTAAAAAATTCTTCAAGTAGAATATTTGACAAAATCTAAAATTCAAACAAACTTCAGCTTTATATTTACACGATTTCAAAACTAGATGGACTTTATACGACCTAAATGGAAGATTATTATGCGAAGCTAAACTTGAATTTTCTCTTTATTAGTAAAAACTATTTGGAAAAAATTATTATTTTCTTTTCTGAATTTTATTTAGCTTTTATAGTTGAACGGATTCAGGCAGATTGCACCTCATTCTCAAATCCAAGGTTCTTCAGGGAAAACAAAAAACTTCCCTAAATTTGCAATTCAAATACTTTTTTAAAAAGTTTTTAAAATCCACTCTGGAGATATCGCGGTCATTAAATTTAAAAACTCTATGTCAATCAAATAACAATACTTTTTTAAATACTAATTTTGTATTTAAATTCATAAAACAATTCTTTAATTTATTTTTTTTAAATAAACGAATTCTATACTTTTCACCGAAAAACAATTTCTGTGTTTTAAATTACAAAATTTTTGAGACAATATAAAACGATTTTTTTTAAGTTATGTGCATTTGATGTCGTGTCACTTTTCAGTTAATTTTTTAAGCAAAATATTATTTAAACGATATGAGATTAAATTATTTTATTTTTTGGCATATTCTCTGATTAGGTATTCCGCGCATTTATTTGACTTTCGGGAACTTCCTAAGAAATTCTCGGGAAATTCCTGGGAATTTCTCCGGAAACTCCCGCGAAAGTCTCAGGAAATTCCCGAAAAGGTCTCGAGAAAGTCACAGAAAATTCCTAAGAAATTCCTGAGCAAATATTGAGAAAATTTCAGGAAATTTCCGAGAAAGCCCCGGGAAATTCCTGCGAATTTCTCGGCAAATTCTACAGAAATTGCCCAGAAATTATCGAAAAAGTCTCAGGAAATTCACAGAAGAATCTCCGAAAACTTCCGAGAAATTCTCGAATGTCCCAGGGAATTCTCGAAAAAATCCAAGAAAATTCCCGAGAAAGTCTCAAGAAATTTCTGAAAAAGTCCCAGAAAATTCTTGGAATAATCTCCGGAAATTCTCGACAAAGTCTCAGGAAATTCTCAGAAAAGTCCCAGAAAATACAAGGGAATTTTTTCACAATGTCAATTATGATTATTGCTTTAATCTCTTCAATTAAACGGAGAAAATTGACGAAGACTATATGAATCTTCATTATAAAGTATCGAATCATTTTCGTCTATTTTCTACGTTTCGAGTTAGATTTTCCAAATTTTTATAATAAAAACTCAAGTAGGTTTCTTTTTTTGTTATGGTTTTAGAAAGTTGATTATTTTCAAATTTGTCTAAATTAAGTCGTTTCTTTCAACTGGAATTTCGAGCCGAAGTTTCATTTTTTAAAAGTTTTCGTCGATTTTCTCCGTTTCTTTCGCTTTTGAGTTAACGGTGTTTTTCCAAAACGCGGTATTGTTTTAAAATTAAAACTAAATTTTCGAGGTTCCTAGCGGTTATTTTTACACTTTAATTTACGCGCAATTCACTGTATGTATTTTATTATTAAATATTTTAATGGCACTATTTGTATGGATTAATTGATTTTTTTGGTATTTACGTGTGGATTTTATAAGCTCTTTTCTCTTTGACGTCTGCACACACAAGAGGCTGAACTGCAAATTGATGGAACGCGACATGCGAGGCAGCAATGAAAAATGTAACAATACATGCACGTTTTATTAGAACCAGTAATTTTTCATGAGTCCGAAGATACTGTTAAAAGGTTTTGATGCATTGTTGATTAATGATTATATTTAATTATATAAAATCGTTCCTCGTATTTTAATTATAAAAGTCAAAAGTAATAATAATCTGTTTTACTTTACTCTAAAATTTCTCTTTTATAAAGATAATTTAAATTCGACATTGACGTATCGCATGTTTCGTTGCATCAAACTCTTTATGAAGACTAATATTAACACTCAAGAAACAATCGAAAGTGAAATTTTGATCGTTTCAAATTTTGCGTCCCTGCTCAAGATCATTATTAATAATTAAACAATAACTGATTCAAAAAAAGAATCTTTTATAAACTTCTCATCTATTAGAAACCTTTTCAAATTTATTTAAAATGGTTTGCTGCATTTTTAAAAGTTTCTGTTAAAGATTAAATTTTTCAAACTAATTTGAATCAACGTTTAAATTCTGAGTAAAATTAACCCTTTAACGACCAAGCCTAAAACCTGTTGACTAAAAATTCAGGAATAATGTATGATCATTTTCTGATCGGTTTTCGGAATAAAAATTAAAAAATTTTCTTTAGTTTTCTCGGCTTCTATTGAGTATACGATAACTTATAATCACCTTAAGAGATGTGGAATAGTCCACTTTGATTTGATTCGCATATTGATTTTGCAGAATTCTAAGTTTATTACATGAAAATTCAATAAAATCGAAAAAAAGTGTGCGTTGCTCAGCTTCAATAGTGCTGCAGTGGTCGTTAAAGGGTTAGAGATCGGAATAAATAATTTGGTTGATTGCCAATTTTTTATAATGGTACTAAATGTATGAATAGGGACGCAAAATCAAGTGCTTAGTTTATGAATTGCGAAACTTCCACTGAGGATAAAATTGATAAATATTAGTTCGTGGACTCGATGACACTGATCTTAATGGGAAAAATGTAAAATGCGTTGATTAGTGAACGTTGTCCAGGGTGGCATCTGGATGACAGTAGACTGAGTACCTTGCTGGAAGGACAAGACCATCGAGTTCTGCTGTGAGGTGTCGTCGAATCATATGTTTAGCAGGAGGAATCCCCAAGGCTGTCGCCATCGTGTCACCAGTGAAAGAAGGCTCCAAAACCACCAGTGCTCCATGTACTCCAGAATCTGTAAAAAATTTCAATTCTCTACAATCTACATCAAAAACCAAAATTTCTTTCCAGATTCTCAGTTTTTCAGTTTTGGAATTTATTTCAAAGATTTAAAGTTTGGAACTGAATATTCTAAAAAGATGTGTTGAAACTGTATAACTTTTTATTGTATTTGAAAATATTTATCATAATTTCTAAAATTTATCTCCTGTGAAGCACATTGCAATGAAATTCAGAGTGTACTTTAATTAAAAAATTTAAATCTATATCTGGAATAATCCTTTATAATATTGGATGTCAATTTTGGCTTTAGAGTCAGAATAAATAATTTGATTAATTTTTAATTGAACCAAATGTTTCGGCGCACAATGGTGGCCCTCATCAGTGGTTATTGTTTATTCTGGAAAAAATTTACAATAATTTTGGTATCAGAGACGCAGTGTACGAATGCAGTTTAAAAAATTTTTTGTCAGATTAATATTTTTCGGTGAATTTCACAGTTTGAATGTTGTGAGAAATTATTCATTTCGTATAACACAGTCTTAAGTAATTTTGTAGATAGAGTATGCACTATGATTTCAAGGAAATAAGAAATTAAAAATTTTTTATTGCCCTTACAATAATTGGAAAAACTTATTTGTTTTAAGCAATTAATAAATATAAGTACTCTACAAAATTACTTAAGACTGTGTTGTACCAAATGAATTATTTCTCACAAAATTCACACTGTGAAATTCACCGAAAAATATTAATCTGACAAAAAATTTTTTAAACTACATTCGTACACTGCGTCCTTGTACCAAAATTTTTGTAATTTTTTTCTAGAATAAACAATAACCACTGATGAGGGCCACCATTGTGCGCTGAAACATTTGGTTCAATTAAAAATTAATTAAATTATTTATTCTCACCCTAAAGCCAAAAATAACATCCAATATTATGAACAATTATTTTCATCGAGGGTCAATATAATCCCCCACTGAGAATATCTGGAATGGTACAGTAACTTAATTATTGCAATTATTTAGTTTGAATTTCATTTCGTGATGCGAGGACATTCTCGGATAACTTTAGGATGTAACTTTTACCTTTCGGTGGCAGTCAAATCGAGTTATGTTCTTTTATCCAGGGAATACTGATTTCAGTTTGAAACTTTCGAAATAAAATATTTCATTAAAATATTTTCATCGACGCTTTTCAAGATGAATGCGACTTTTCAATTATATACTTAAAATAATTTTATATGTGTATAAAAAGTAGGTATGTAACTTTTGAGAAAATCTTACCCTTTAGATTATCAGCATACTCAGTCAGGTCGATACTTCTTGCCCACCGAATAAACCTCTTGTTCGTCCAAACTAGAGGATCTATGTTGATTTGTTCGCAATTGTGTCTCCTAACCGCGAGAGCCTTAAAAATGATTATATTGTTACCTACTTATTGTTTCCATGAATGTTGAATACTTATGTTATGAAAGTCTTATAATGAAAGTCTTTTGAAAAAGTTTTTCATATTCAGGTCTCGAATCGATTACACATCTTAAAAACAGTTGCATAAAAATACAAAAAAGTTGCAAAACAAGTCAAATGAAATATTAATTTTCTTAAAGATAATGAAAAAAGAAGTATACAAAAAGCATAGAATAAATTCTACATAATTCAGCGGAAATTAACTAAATTTAATTAAATCTAACAGAATTAAATGGAAATTAACCACAGTCCACAAAATTCAATGAAAAGTTAACAGAATTCAACGGAAATTAATTAAATTCAACAGATATTAATTAAATTCAACGTAATTTAACAGAATTCAACGAAAATAAACAGAGGTCAACAGAATATTTAATAGAATTTAACACCAATGGAAATTAACTAAAAGCAACTGAATTTAACAGAATTCAACGTATTTAAATATATTTCAATAGAATTCAACGGAAGTGAGAGAATTCAATAGAATTCATCGATAGTTGACAGAATTTTATGAGAATTATAAATAAATTCCAACATAATTCAATATGAAATTTAACAGAATTTAGCGATAATTAATGGTTCAACAGAATATTTAAGACAATTTAATAAAATTCCATGAAAATTAACGGGAGTTAACAAAATTCTGTGGAAAATAAAGGATTTGTTAACAAAATTCAATGGAAGTTAACAAAATTCAATAGAAGTTTTCAAAATTCAACGGAAGTGAACAGAATTCAAGGGCAGCTAGAGAATTTAATAGAATTTAACGAAAATTGACAGAATTTTACGGAATTATAAATAGATTTCAATAGAATTTAACAGAATTCAAAGAAAAATAATAAAAGTCAATAGAATATTTAATACAGTTTAACAGAATTTGATGGAAATTAACATAAGTTAACAGAATTTAACGGAAATTAACTGAATTCGATGAATTCTAATAGAAGTCAACCAAGTCAACGAAAGTTAACAGAATTTAATAGAAATCAACTAAATTTAACAGAATTTAACAAAATTCAACGGAAAATAACAAAATGCAACATAAATTAAGTGAATTCAACGGAATATACCGAAATTCAAGGCAATTATAAAAAGTTCAACGGACGTCAAAAGTATTCAATGAAAATTAATTAACGAGAATTTAACAGACTTAAACAAATGTTAACAAAATACAAAGAAAATTAAGGGAAGTAACAAGAATTTAACAGAATCTAACGGAAGTTGTTAGAATTCAACGAAATTTTTCAGAATAAACAGTAAAACGGTGATCTTCATTTTAACATCGAGTTCTTCTTAAGGAGGAATTGGACAGGCAGTAGGAAGAAAAGTTAGTCAAAGCGCCTATTTCTTCAGGTTTTTAATTTTGAACAGTTTTCTTATCAAATTTTTTCAGTCGAAATGTGGAAAAGTTTATTTTCGATCAAATAAACCATCAAAAGTTTCAATTGGATAAAAATTACACATTCTTTTCATTCGGAATCTGCAGACAGATTTCCGTGAAAAAACAGCTAAAATTTGGCAAAAAATTTTGAATGAAAAAAATCTGTAATTTTTATCCAATTGAAATTCTTGATGGCTTATTTGATCGAATAAAATTTTCCACATTTTGACTAAAAAAATTTAATAAAAAACTAATTAAAATTAAAAACCTGAAGAAATAGGCGCTTTAGCTAACTTTTTTTCCGACTTTCTGTCCAATTCCTTCTCAAATTGAGTTGAAACAAAAATGAAACTGAAAATTACAATGAAAATTTCAATTGTATTAAATTATTTAAAATAAGTCGCAACAAAATTTACACCAATGGTTTTTTGTGAAGAAAATTCACTGGAAATGAATGAAAATCAACCAAATTTAATGGAAGGGAAAATAATATTTATACTGAATGAAAAGAATGAGATTATTAAGATGTATGAATATTTATATATAATTTTAGTTTTTAAGTTTTAAATTTCAAATTACTCATACAGTTTCCTGCAAAAATAATTTTAAAGAGTACATGTCAGATTAAAAAAATTCTTTTTATTAACTTTTTAAACATAAACATAAACGTATATAAAAATCGTAGTGAAAGTAACACAAAATGTATGATTTTAGATCACTTTTTAAAATGAAAAATATGATGAAATACTATATTATTTTAGCTTCAAAATCAGGCCAAGAGCATTAAAAAATTTTGAATATTTCTGAAGTTATTCATAATTTTTTCAATTATCAAGAAGAAACAAATTGTTAGTTTAAAAAATTCTTAAATTTTAAAAGTTTTACAAATCAAAAGAGAACTAGTAAAAAAATGATAGATTTTCTATTCTGTAAAGAATCAGTGTCACTGGGAATCAGTGACACATTTCTGGAAAACTCAATCAGTTCAAATTCACTGAGAAAGTCGATTAGTCGCATTTTTCTTTAAAAAGTCGAAAAAGTCATATACACCCCGAGGAGGCCTGCACATTAGGATGGTCCAAAAATGCATTGCAAAAATTTTTCTTGGAATTTTTATGCTCTCACCCCCCAGATTTGTTCGAATCCCAAAAAAAGTAAACACGTATTTTTTAAATCAAATGATATTGAGAGGTGGATTAAAGCTCATAAAGTTTAACGTGTATTTCCCGTAAGAAAAAAAGACGTTTTTGAAAATTTGCGATAGAATCGTTAATATTAGATGTTTCTTACATTTTTTACACTCGTTTCTTGACAATTGATCGCTGAATACGAATCAATAATTAATTTTTGAATTCAACACCCATAAACCACTTTTATAGGGTCCCAAAAAAACCCCATAACTGCAAAAATGAGATATCACGTATTTTTTGCGTTTAATCGTATTTTTTTGCAGTTTTTCTTCACAAATTGTTTTTAATACGTAAAATATTACTTTTGAAACATATTCTAATGTTTTAAAAATTGTTTAAGCAATAAATTATTTTTTATCACGATATTCTCTTAGAATAAAGCTAGAAAATTGCGGTTTTTTCTACATTCTTCAACTTTTCTTCGATTTTCTAGCTTACTTACTTTTGGTTCTGGTCATCTGATCCTGGTGGAACGAAATATATGGAATGGCATTCAAAAGAAAGGCATTATCATTCATATTATTTTTTCTGCTTTCTGA
>JBAGKK010034793.1:0-10805 GCA_037177015.1 Euceroptres primus
TTCGCTCGTGCGAAAAACGTCTCGTGCGCTAAATAATCACCTCTCACACACGTATCGAAATGTACTATTTTCAAATTGGCCTCAAAGGATCTCTTAAAAAATTAATTAGCTCTAATTTAAAAGAAAAACCTTTAAAATCGATTGAAAATTGTAGCCGGAATCGTATTTTGGACATTTTTTGGTCATTTTGCCCCAATGTGCGGCGTCAATATCGGCGCGAGGTACTTAAACGGTTTATTTTTTAATTTATTTTATTGTTTGTAGATACGAAGAAGATAAAAAACAAAATTTATTTATAAAATTTAATAAATATTTAAAAACAATCGATAAATAATATGAACAATAGTTAAGCCAACCGTCAGAACGAATTAGTGACAAATAAGTAATCTTAAGTTAATCTGAAGTGGAACTTTATCAGGATGCCAGATTCATTCGCCGATTTCAAATACCTGGTTATTTCCCGGTTTTTCCTGCTCACATTATCAACTTTTCCAGGTCAAGGCAAAGACATTATTTGATTGTTTTCAGTAAACCCATAACTTTTATTAAAAAATTACAATTTATTTGACATTAGATATATAATTTGATCCTTAAAATTTAAAATTCGAAGAACTTTTGGGGTTGCAACATAGGACTTTACAACGTTAATAAATTTTAGGACAATAACTTTTAGCAGAAGAAAGTTTGCTACAAAAACTTAAATTTTACTGATTTTACCAATTTTGAAATGGAATTCTTAAAATTCCAGGAAATTCCCGGTTTCCAGGTCAAGTTACCGCCCTGTTTATCGGTTGAGAAATTCGATATCTGCGCAATAAATTAATTATATGCGCCATCATAAGTTACCATGGTTACATTTAATTTGCGCAAGTTTCAGCATTTTTATTTAGCTAATTTGGGCTCTCATTGGTCTTATAATAGTCACGTCTCCGATAGACGCTGCCGAATATTGTGAACGGCGTCACTTCGCGTCGGCGGTGTCTCATCAGATAGGAAAAATCGGTGTCGGCGTCGGCGTTACGCGGCGACGCAGACCTCTAGAAAAAATGTTTCGAAAAATTGAAAAAATTCAAAAAAATTGAAAAATTTCAAAAGAAATGGAAAAATGAAATTATAAAAAATTCCTTTTGTCATATGTATATTAAATTTATCTGATTTTTTGAGTCAATAATATAATTTTAGAAAAAATGTGGCTTAGTCCCTTATGCCCTGCCACCCTTCATTTATAGGATTACAATTTTGGATTCGATTTTAATCGAAACTTTTGTCTTTCACAGGAAGTTCGCCAGCTCGGTTTTCCCATCAATATTGGACACCGGTGGTAGCAAATCACTTTCCGGCGACGTCACCTTTCACTCAGACTCAAAGTGTCTCTGCCGGATATGCGGGGTATTCGATGTTACCTCAGGGTATCCAATTTTCACCACCTCCGCGAATTGCGAACGCTTCGCATCAACCCTTAACTCGACAGCGAAGCGGCGGAGCCAGTGGCGATTATTCTTTACTGCCACAGACTCCAAAACTCGAGAGGAAACGTTCGAAAAAGGGCGCTAGAGAGGTGAGTTAAAAATCAAAATCCTATTTCTAAACAAAGGTACACGAGCAAATTTTTCTTTATTTTTTTATAAATCTTAATTAAATAAAACTCTTATTTATTAATTTATTTATTTGTAAATCAAAGCCCAACAGTTCTTGGACTTCCAAAGCCCAACAGTACTCTTGAATAGTTGATACTATAATTAATTTTTAAAAACATCTATTAATTCTCTCTCTCTCTCTCTCTCTCTCTCTCTAATATAACCTCTCTAATAATTCTCTTAAATCAATCAAATATAAGAATTAAAATTGTACTCCATAACAGAGAAAAAAGATCATTTATTAAACGTGTTTTTTTGCTAATAAAGAGAATTTAATTGAGTTTATCGAATCAGGCTTGAATGGAAATTTCTCTTTCATTCTGTCACAACTGGAATTACTGAAGAGAAATCCAGCTTAACGAGAAAGGAATATTTTGTTGACTACTTTTTTTCATTGAATGTACTTTATAACAATTGTTTACAGAATCAAAGAAGTTGGTAGAAATTTTTTCACTAGGAAATGAATGTACAAGCTTCTTGTAAGGTTTCCTGTTTCCTTGTTTTCTCGAGTTTCTCTGGCTTTACTTGTATTTTAAGTATTTCGTGACCCCTTATGATGAAATGTTTCCAAAGAAAACAGGACAAAACGATCTCTTCTGTGTTGGGTTTCTCAAGAAATGATGCATATTTGTAACAAAGGAAGAAGATAGACTTTGAGAGGACTCGAGTTTTGAAGGAAAATACGAAAAACAGGCACCTCGAATCACTAAATTCAAGAGGTTGAGGATCTCTTGCTATTTATTCTTCTTTCGTTGACGACTCAGGTTCATAATCTATTCACGTGGAAGCTTCTAGAAATAACCTACAAAGAGTCTGTTTCATTACAAGTGTGCCTGATTTTTTTTTAACTACACCTACTTCTTTAGAATATTTTATCACTTATTACATGTTAGAAGTGCATAAACTTAATATGATAAAAAAATTAGGTTCCTTTTTTATGCAGAGAGGAAAAGAACTTTTGTTTCTCTCAAACCTTTTTCTCAGTTTCTTAGAGAATTTTGTCTTTGAATCATTTTTAGTATTGAAAAAATTTGCCAAAAACTATTCTTTAAAATTATTAAAAGTTACAGGCCTGCCAGCGAGAAACTTTTTACAGTTTTGGTCATTTTTTTAAGGAGAGGTCACTTTTAATCAGTTTTTCTGAACTTGGTCACTTATTCTACTTTTTAATTTTACTTTTACTTTTACTTTTACTTTTACTTTTACTTCTACGTTTACTACTTTTTGAAAAACTGTAGTCACTTTTTCGTTGAAAATAGTTGAAAAAAGTTTTTTTTCTCTAATTTCGTTCTTCGATGAAACCTATTGCCAGCCCTACAAAAAACGTCGGATTGAAAAGTATTGAAATGTATTAATATTTTAAAGCGATGAAAAAAAATTGCCAGCCCTACAAGAAACGTCGGATTGAAAAGTATTGAAATGTATTAATATTTTAATGCGATGAAAAAAATTTCCAGCCCTACAAACAACGTCGGATTGAAAAGTAATGAAATGTATTAATATTTTAATGCGTTGAAAAAAATATTTTTTTTCTAATTTCGTTCTCCGATGAAACTTATTGCCAGCCCTACAAAAAATGTCGAATTGAAAAGTATTGAAATGTATTAATATTTTAATGCGATTTGATCCCGCTTTCCGCAGCATTCGCATTAATTGTTATTTAATTCGTACTACTTGTAGACAGTTCGAAAACATTTGAATGCGACGCTTTCCCATTAGAAAATATTTTTATATTAGAAAGATTCAAAGGTATTTAATCGTATTCGCACTAATGCGAACTCTCGCAATAAAAAGTATTCATTTCACTCATAATTTTTTTCGCATTCAAATGTATACAAGGTTTAGGCGTGCTATTCACAAACCTCGCATTCAAAAGTATTGGCTGGAGTCGATGCGAGCTTGTCGAAAAGCGGAATTTCAAATAACATCTCCTGAATTCGAAGCAATACTTTTTAATTTAAAGTTTTTTGCAGAGAGGCTAAAATGTAACTTTGTTTGTCACATTCTGAAAGTTTATAATTCGAAAATCCTCCAAAATCTACAAAAGACGCCCAAAATTTCCTAAAATCCTACGAAATCTTCAAACTTTAAGGGACAAGGGATCAAGGGTCCAAATGCGATTCACTATTATTTTTGCCACAAATAACTACAATTGCAAACTAAATTTTTGTGAAATACCTTAACAAATAAACTGAACATTTCAGAAAAATTTAATTTATAATTGTATTTATTTACGACAAAAGCAATAATGATACGCATTTGGATCCCTGATTTGGATTTGGTTCGTTTGCATTTGAAATCAGTTTAAATTCTGCATAATATTCTATACCATCCCATAGTCTTCCAGAATCCTCCAGACACTTTCAAGATCCTCCAAATTCTTCTCAAATCTTTCATAATTTTCAAAAAATTTTCGAATCTGTTAGAACTCTCTAGAATTTCAGACTGATGCATAATATTCCAGACTCTATCAGTCTTGTTATTCTTCAAAAAATTTGTCAACATCTACTTAAGGGTATGTGATACATAATTGTATGTAATACAAATAGACATCACGAATTGCCGACCGATTTTTTATTTACATTCAACAGATTTATTATGAGATATATAATGAGAGATATAATGAGAAAGATAATGAGAGATATAATGCTGAAATTTTGGGACATAATAAAGAATATATTTATGCATCGATGTCTGGTACGTTTCAGTTTTTATTTCGAAACAAATTTTTTTTTTTAATTTTTTTTCAAAATAAAAATTGAAACACTGCAGACATCGATTCCTTGATATGTTCCTGATTATTTCAAAACTTATCTGAAACCCCTAAAAATTCTCCAAAATAATCGAGACTTTTCCAGAATCTTCTAGATTCTTGGGGATTCTTTCATAATTTTTTACAGTTTTTTGGGGATCTGCTCTAATGATCTTATAAAGTCTTAAAGAATATTCTAAAATTCTTTTAATATTCTACAAAATAAGCTAGAGTGTTTCAAAATCTTCTAGAATCCTCAAGAATATACTGAAGTTTAGAATTTCCAGAATACTGCAAAATCATTTAGAACCCTCTAAAATCTACAAGACTCTCATAATCATGAAGAATTATTTTAGACTATTTTCAGAATCTTTCTAAAATTTTAGAGACTTTTTAAAAATCTAGAAAAAAAATCTGTTAGAGACTAGAGGATTTTAGAACTTTAGGGCAGAATTCAAAAGAGTTTTGAGGATTCAAAAAGATTTTGAAACAGAGTAGAATATTTTTGAGAACACAGGCACACCAAAAAAAGTGTGCGGAGTCAAAAAAGCGACCTATATAGCATTGTATCACAGTCTAGCATAGTCAAAATCTGCAATTGATTGGAATTTTCTGCTTACCAGTTTTTTTTATTCGAGTTTGAATTTTTAGTTTAGGTCAAATTATCTCAAGTAGGCCACCATAAATCGAAAGTCGTTTTTTTTTAATAGTCCTTATGTTCGAAAAGATTTCCCCAGGTTTTGTTCGCAAACAAAATTTTTTTGCAAAAGTTATTAACAATTAAAATTTTATGTCACAACATTATAAACATTTTTCTCGTGAACGGCTAAACGAATTCTGATGATTCTTACGTTGAATTTTTGTTTAAAAACGTACATTCCAGAAATATTTCCAGAAATTTTCTCGTGAACGGCTAAACGAATTCTGATGATTCTTACGTTGAAATTTTTGTTTAAAAACGTACATTCCAGAAATATTTCCATCGAATACAAAAACTTTGAATTTGTTTAGAAAAATATCATTTATTTATAAACAAATTGAAATTTTTTTCTTTCAAAAGAAAAATTTTTTGTACGTTATTCTACATTTTTTCTGGAGAGAAATGCGAGAAGAAAAACTAAGTAGTTTCTATTATAATAGAAATGTATTACAATAGAACGTAGAATAACGTAAAAAAATGTTTCTTTTGAAAGAGAAAAGTTTAATTTGTTTATAAACAATTGATATTTTTTAAAACAAATTCAATGTTTTTATATTCGGAAAAAGATTTCTGGAATGTACGTTTTTAAACAAAAATTTCAACGTAAGAATCATCAAAATCCGTTTAGTCGTTCACGAAAAAAATGTTGATCATTTTATAACATTAAATTTTCATTGTTAATAACTCTTGCATATTAAAAAAAACAAAACATTTTTCTTTAAACTTTTATATCTTTAAACTCAATTAGGATATTTGAGTTTTCTTTCCTGATTATGGTAGGGATTATTGGCCTCTTTCGAAATCCGCCGGAAAATTAAAGAAATATTGAAAATTGGCAAAATGACGACAGTTTTTCTGAAAAAATTAAAAGACGATTTTCTCAAAAACCCCATCTTTTCTTTTGCCCAAATTTTTTTGCTACTTTTTTTGCTATTTTTTTGGTACTCATATGATGAAGGAATATGTAAGTTTCATGCGGTCTAAACTACTTTTGTAAACGGAAGCATTTTTTTAATGAAATCGAATTTTGGAATTCTTCTCACAACTGACGGCACATACGAAAAATATCAATAAAAAGGTTTGATGCTTTAAAAAAATTCTACGCAAAAGACCTTTTACTTTTTTATGATTTCTTGCATCGTTTGCATGCATTCGAAAACGTGATTTTGTAAACACAGAAATTGTCCTGGACTCAAAAATGGTTTGGCCAATGTAAACATAAATTTTTAAAAAATTAGAAAGATGAGTTTGGCCTTATGTAAACATAAATTTTTAAAAAATTAAAAAGATGGGTTTTTGATGAAATCACCATTTTATGTTTACAAAATTAAATTTAAAAAGTAAGATCGATTGTATTAAAAAACCCATCTTTTTAATTTTTTAAATATATTTAAAAAATTTATGTTTACATAATGAAACCATCCAGCGAGTTTCATGTTGGACAAATCATTTTTGAGTCCAGGACAATTTCTGTTTTTACAAAATCACATTTTCGAACGATGCAATTAAAAGACGATTTTCTCAAAAACCCCACCTTTTTTAGCTCATTTTTTTTTCTAAATTGATACTCATACGATGAAGAAATTAGGTAAGTTTCATACGGGCTAAACTTCTTTTGTAAATAGCAGAATTTTTTTTAATGAAATTGAATTATCGAATTTTTCTCACAACTGATGGCGCATACGAAAAAATATCAACAAAAAAGTTTGATACTTTAAAAACGTTCTACGCAAAAGACTTCTTACTTCTTAATGATATCTTGTATCGTTTGTAAGAAAAATTCGAAAATTTCATTTTGTTAAAACAGAAATTGTCCTGGACTCAAAAATGGTTTGGACAAAGTAAAACTCGCTGGGTGGTTTCCTTATGTAAACATAAATTTTTTAAATATATTTTAAAAAGTTAAAAAGGTGGGTTTTTCAATATAATCAATCTTTTTTTTAAGGGAATTCTGCAAACACAAAATGGCGATTTCATCGAAAAACACATATCTTTAATTTTTTAAAATATATTTTAAAAATTTATGTTTACAATAGGAAATCATCCAGCGAGTTTTATGTTGGTTTTATTTTTGAGTCCAGCGAAATTTCTATTTTAAAAAAATCACATTTTCGAATTTTTCCTACAAACGATGCAAGATATCATAAAAGAGCTCGTGGTCTTTTGCGTAGAACTTTTTCAATGCATCAAACTTTTTTGTTGATATTTTTGCGCATATACCGTCAGTTGTGAGGAAAATTCGAAATTTCGATTTCATTAAAAAAAAATTCTCCCGTTTACAAAAGTAGTTTAGCCCGCATGAAACTTACCTACTTTCTTCAGCATAATAGTACCAGTTTAGAAAAAAATGTGGGCAAAAGAGATGGTGGGATTTTTGAGAAAATCATCTTTCAATTTTTTAAGAGAAACCATCGCCATTTTGCGAATTTTCAATTTTCCAATGCGAATTTTCAAAATTTTCCTGCGGATTTTGAAAGAGACCAATAAACCCCTCCATAATCAAGAAATAAAACTCAAATATCTTAATTGAGTCCAAAGTTATAAAAGCTTAAAGAAAAATGTTATGGTTTTTAAAAAAAAGTAGCTTGGAAATCAAATACTTCGCGAAAATTTATTTATTTTCACAACGGTAAAATACGTTTCTTCTTATTTTTTTTTTAAACGACATATTTCATAGATGACCGATTTTGTTACTTGAAGTTGCACTACCTGCCTGATTTAAAATGAATTCGGTCTTTATTTAGAAGATTTTAGAAGACTCTGAAAAATTCTGGATAATTCTGTAAGAGTTCAAAAGATCCTGGAAGATTTTAAAAAGTCCTAGTAAATACTTGAGGATTTTAGAAGGCTTGAAAAGAATCAAGAAGCCTCTGGAAGATTCTAAAAAAGTCAAAAAAACCTAGAAGATTCTAAAGAATTTTAAGGGATTTCAGAAGATTTAACCAGGGATGGGTTACTTTTTAAAAGGAACTAGTTACCGTTACCGTTACATCACGAAAAAAAGTAGCTAGTTACTAATATCGTTACCGTTTAAAAATATAACTTTTTCTCAGTTACTTTTGCAAAAAAGTAACTATAATTACTTTCTTTGTTACTTTTTATTTTAGAAATATGAGAAATATCTAAGGACAATAATAATAAATGCTTATTGCTATCTATCTTCTTTGTTTATTTTTAACGTTAGTAACTGTTCAAAAGTTTTCTCCTTCAATCTGCCCTTTTTCGAGTTCAGTATGATTCCTAGGGTGCCCATTTAAATTTTACTTATTTTTTTTCAAAGGTCTTACCTCTTAAAATTAAAAATTTTAACAAAACAATGAACCTCTATTTTTTGTTTCTTTAAATAATTTTTTTGTACCTCCGCAAGGAACTTAAAGTTATAATTATGGTAAAACATTTTTTTCTTAAAATGAAAAAATAGGCGGTAATTTTTTTGGTTTAAGAAAAACTATTAGACAGTAAGACCTGAGCAATATTTTAAAGTGGCGCTTATAGGGTACTAAAAGAATCTCAATTTTGAGATTTGAGATTTGAGGGCCTTATCTCTTAAGATTTTTCCTTATAAAAAAAAATAACATCCCATTTTTTATTTTTGACAAAAAACATATTTTGGAGGTCGCCCAAGGTGCATGGAGAGAAAAAAACGGCTTTTTCTCCATTTTTTCTAAAACTGTTGGTTTTAGGAAAAAAAACGCGAAGAAAGATGTTTGTTTTTTCAGAAAAAATTTTTGTTTATACCTTTTTTGTTTTAGAATCATTTTAAAGGCAACAAATCACTTAACCTGGAGAAAAAGGCTTTTTTACAATTTTTGTCTGAAAATTTTGATGAAGGTGTGAAAATAAATTACATGGAAGGTGAATAGACTTAAAATGAACAATTTTTGTTTCAAATATTATATGTTAAAACTATTCCATCAGTAAAACTAATAGTTTATTAATAGTTTTATAGTTTCTTTTAAATATTATTATTTTATTCATTTAGAACTTTGTTGATGGAAACATTATTTATTATAAACTCTTTTTAGCTAGTAAATTATCATTGTTTTTATGTTTTTATTACATTTTTGATATCGAAATAAGTTTAATCTGATTTCAGTCCCTTGAAAATAGTGAACTTTTTTGAATCATTAAATTTTTGGCGATGTTGTTCGACGACTTGTACTTGTAGTACAGTTTCTGGTTCACAAACCGCAGAACAGAGAAGTGACAGTCCGGGCTATGACTCCATGAATTTAACATTTTATACATAAAAAAATAAGAACAAAAAGTAATTGTAGTAACTTTCCATGCAAATGTGAAGTTCAAAGCAGTTCTTACTACAAGTCGTCGAACAACACCGCCAAAAACTTAATGATCTGAATATCAGATTAATCTTATTTCGATATCAGCAATGTGTCTTACCTTCTCTATTTAGTCTGCAAAAATAATGATAATTTACTAGCTAAAAAGAGTTTATAATAAATAATATTTCTATCAAAAAAGTTCTAAATGAATAAAATTATACGTATTTCTTAACAAAAACTATAAAACTTTTGATTTTACTAAATGCGTAATTATAGCATATAATATTTAAAACAAAAGTTGTTCAAAGTATATTATATTCAAAGTATATATAAAAACATAATAACAAAGTATATTCACCTTCCATGAAATTTATATTCACACCTTCATCAAAATTTGTAAAAAAGCCTTTTTCTCCACGTTTAGGTGATCTACTGTCTCTAAAATGGTTTTGAGACAAAAAAGGTATAAACAAAAAATGTTCGCTGCAAAAAACAAACACCTTTTTTCGCGTATATTTTTTCGCTAAAACCAACAGTTTCAAAAAAATGGAAGAAAAAGTCATTTTATTCTCTTCGTTTTGTTTAAGCAACCTCTAAAATGTTTTCTGTCCAAAACAAAAAATGGGATGTTATTTTTTTCTTATAAGGAAAAATTTTAGAGGATAAGGCTAACATTAGAAGATAAGGATAACATTCTTCAAAATTTAGATTATTTTGTTACCCCATAAGCGCCACTTTAAAATATTTCTCAAGTCTAACCGTCTAATAGTTTTCCTTAAACCCAAAAACTTACAGCCTATTATTTATTTTAAGAAAACAAATTTTTTTCCGTATTTATAAATTTAAGTTCCTTGCAGAGGTACAAAAACATTATTTAAAAAAATAGGGGTTAATTATTTTGTTAAAATGTTTAATTTTAGG
Source organism: Euceroptres primus (assembly GCA_037177015.1). Taxonomy (NCBI): domain Eukaryota; kingdom Metazoa; phylum Arthropoda; class Insecta; order Hymenoptera; family Figitidae; genus Euceroptres; species Euceroptres primus. The sequence goes on from JBAGKK010034793.1 coordinate 10,294, forward strand.
AGGTATGGCCTTTGAAAAAAATAAAAAAATAAATAGAATTTAAAAGGGGACTCTAATGATTCTTGCCACCATTCGAATAGTCGAAATGAAAAAATCGTTGCAAAAGCAATAAACTATATTGATTGTCGTAATAAAAAAATTATTGCGAAAGTAACGAGTAAAGTAACGATTTTTAAAGTAACCGTTACTGAAAAAATGTAACTAATTACCAATTCGTTACCTATTTACAAAAGTAACTTCGTTACCATCATCGTTACACAGAAAAAGTAACCAGTTAAAGTAACTAGTTACTTTTAACTAGTTACTTCCCATCACTGGATTTAACGCATCTAAAAGTATTTGGAAAATTTAAAATAGGTACCTATTTATATAAAAAATTGTTAGAACACCTGTTTTTTAGCAGTTGCTTAAAGTTCTATAATTTTTATAATATTCAATTGAAAAGTTTCTCTCCAAAATAGTACGAAAGCTAATAAAATTCTGCGTCTAATAAGCCAAAGGGGAAGCTAAAA
>JBAGKK010034802.1:0-10805 GCA_037177015.1 Euceroptres primus
AAATGTAGAATAACGTGCAAAAAACAAATAGAAAAGAAAAGAAATACTTAGTAGTTTCTATTATAATAGAAACTACTTAGTATTTCTTTTCGCATTTCTCTCTAGAAAAAATGTAGAATAACGCGCAAAAAAATAGGAAGGGAAAGAAATACTAAGTAGTTTCTATTATAATAGAAATTACTTAGTATTTCTTTTCGCATTTTTCTTCTCTAATTTTTTGTACGTTATTTTACATTTTTTCTGGAGAAAAATGCGAAAAGAAATACTAACTAGTTTTTATTATAATGGAAACTACTTAGTATTTCTTTCCGCATTTTTCTCCAGAAAAAATGTAAAATAACGTACAAAAAATAGAAAGGAAAAGAAATACTAAGTAGTTTCTATTATGAAAAAATATCTAAGTACTATCTATCTAAGTACTATCTAAGTACTACTAGAAATACTAAGTAGTTTCTATTATGAAAAATTATCTAAGTACTATCTATCTAAGTACTATCTAAGTACTACTAGAAATATTAAGTAGTTTCTATTATGAAAAATTATCTAAGTACTATCTATCTAAGTACTATCTAAGTACTACTAGAAATACTAAGTAGTTTCTATTATGAAAAATCTATTAAGAAAAATGCGAAAAGAAATACTAAGTAGTTTCTATTATAATAGAAACTACTTAGTATTTCTTTTCGCATTTTTCTCCAGAAAAAATGTAAAATAACGTACAAAAAATAGAAAGGAAAAGAAAAACTAAGTAGTTTCTATTATAATAGAAACTACTCAGTATTTCTTTTCGCATTTCTCTCTAGAAAAAATGTAGAATAACGTGCAAAAAACAAATAGAAAAGAAAAGAAATACTTAGTAGTTTCTATTATAATAGAAACTACTCAGTATTTCTTTTCGTATAGTCTCTCCAGAATAAATGTAGAATAACTTGCAAAAAAATTTTTCTTTTGGAAGAAAAAAAATTCAATTTGTTTATGAACAATTGATATTTTTTTAAACGAAGTCCATGTTTTTATATGCGGAAGAAAGATTTCTGGAAAGTACGTTTTTAAACAAAAATTTCAACGTAAGAATCATTAAAATCTTCCGTTCCACGAGAAAAATGTTGATCATGTTGTAACATGAAATTTTCATGGTTAATAACTTTTGCAAAAAAATTTTGTTTTCGACCAAAACCTGGGGAAACCTTCTCGAACATAAGGGCTGTTAGAAAATTTACTTTACAGCGAAAAAAAACGACTTTCGATTTATGGTAGCCTACTTGGGAAAAGACTTAAACTAAACATTCAAACTCGATTTAAAAAAAAAACGGCAGAAAATTCCAATCAATACAGATTTTGACTATGCTAGATCAATACTACAATGCTATATAGGTCGCTTTTTTGACTCCGCACACTTTTTTTTGTAATAAATACATAAGATACTTTGTAATTAATACATAAGATTTGTTATTAATACATAAGAAGAAAGAATAAGTAAGAATAATTTTACTTTTTGTCTATTGTTTTACCTCTTCTAGTTAGTCTTTTCTTCTTATGTAAAAGTTATGATGGTTTTGCATAAAGTTAAAACAATTTTTTTTAATGTGAAGAAAAACTTAGGATGATAAGACTTTTTCTAAAGAAAAGTTTTTCGATGTAGAGATAGACTAGGGTGTTTAAAACTTTAATTTTGTTAGTTCCCATATCCTAATTCTGTTTCGTTTATTAAAAAATGAATTGTCAAAGTTTTTTTATTTTCAGTTTAACATTTCAATGAAACATATCAAAATAATTTCTCGAATCTTGACTCAAAATTCTAGAAATTCCTTATTCTAAGGGAGCCCCTGAGTTTGTGTTGGGATAATATTTGTTAATTAAGTTGTCTTAATAATTATTGCTGAATTAATTGCATTGGCCTCGTCTTGCAGCACACCTCAAAAGGCAACTCGAGGATTACATGATGAATTACCCTAAAGTGAAGATCATTAGAGCTCAAAAGCGGGAAGGTTTAATCAGAGCTCGACTTCTTGGAGCTGGTGCAGCGAGAGCTCAAGTTTTAACGTATCTGGATAGTCACTGCGAGTGTACAGAAGGGTGGCTGGAACCGCTTTTGGACAGAATTGCACGTGATCATACCACTGTGGTTTGTCCAGTTATTGACGTTATCGATGACACCACTTTAGAGTACCATTGGCGAGATTCCGGTGGTGTTAATGTTGGTGGATTTGATTGGAATCTTCAGGTAAATTAATTCAACTAGTAAGATTGTATTCTTAAATCCTCGTCATTTAATTACCCTCTCTTCCTTTAAAAATATAAAAATGATGAAAGCAACTACACTGCAGTTTTTGATAGCTTTTTTTTAATTCTGGAAAAATTTTTTAAAAGGTTAAAATCAAATTTTTTGAATAAAGCTTTTAGTTAGATTAAAAGAGTCTTTATTCAATGAATTGCGTTTCGTTATTTGTACAAAAGGCAGAGAATTCAATTTATTTTTTTCCATAGTTTAACTGGCACGCGGTACCCGAGCGAGAGAAAAAGAGACACAAAAATACAGCAGAACCAGTTTGGTCGCCGACAATGGCAGGTGGCTTATTTGCTATAGACAAAGCATTTTTTGAACGCCTAGGCACTTATGATAGTGGCTTTGATATTTGGGGAGGCGAGAATCTGGAATTGTCTTTCAAAACTTGGATGTGCGGAGGTAAGTCAGTTTTATTAATATTTATAGTATAATTTATAATCTTCTAAACTCTTCCACAATCTTCCAGATTCCTAAAATCTTCAAAAATTCCCAAAAATGTGTTAAAATTTTCCAAAATATTCTACAATCATCAAGAATCCTCGAGAATCTTCTGGCTTCTTCCATAACATTTTAGAGTGTCCTAGACTGTTTCAGAATTCTACAGGGTCTTTCAAAGTCTTCTAACATTCTCCGAAATCTTCAAAAATGTTCCGAATGTTCTGAGCTTCTATCAGAATATGTTATAAAATTTAATAGAATCTTCTAGAATACTCAATTATTCTCAATTTAGACTTTTTCACTGCTCCAAAATCCTCCCCAATTCCTCCAGAGTTTTTTATAATTTTTCCCCTCCAAAAGATCTTTGTTTTTTAGAACAAAATTTTTGTTTAAAAAAGTCTCCTATTTCACTATTTTAGAAAACAATAGAGACTGTGATCTCTTATTTAAAATAATTTTTTTGATTCTAAGTAAATGATTGTTAAAAATAAATTAGTCCCTCCCTGCTAAAAATAAAAAAATGTCTAATTGGAGGTGTTGACTTGTAAAACAAGATAGCTTGAAAGGCCTTGTGTTCCCATGATTTTCAGGTACTCTGGAGATCGTGCCTTGCTCGCACGTAGGTCACATCTTCAGAAAGCGTTCACCGTACAAGTGGCGTAGTGGCGTGAACGTGCTCAGGAGGAACAGCATAAGACTGAGTGAAGTGTGGCTGGACGAGTACGCCAAGTACTACTATCAGAGGATAGGTCACGACAAAGTGAGTACCTCAAATGATACTTCTCGTATGCAACCTACTTTTTACCCTTATTATAAATCTGGAAAATCAGCCCTTTTCCATTTACAAAAAAATACTAAGAAAGTAAAATTTACTTTAATATTTAAAAATACAGCCATTGTCTAAATTCTAGGAGTTGGTCCTATTAGAGTTGAACTTCTTAAAATTTATTTCCAATTTGAAAAACAATATATAAACGGACAAATAAACAATTAATCGATTTTTTTATTGTTCTGAATGAACACTAGGGTGATCTAATTTTTTTTCAAATTTTCATGCATATCCCCCCAAATTTGTTCGAATCCACAAAAAAAATAATGCGTTTAAAAAAAAAAGATATTTAGAGATTCCGTAAGCCCCATGAAATTTAACACGTATTTCCTATAAGAAAAAAGACGTTTTTGTAAATTTTATTCAGAATCGTCAATATTAGGTGAATCGGGTTGAAATTCAACATTTCTCTTCACAATTAGCCTCAGAATTCGAATCAAAAATTACTTTTTAAATATCACCCCCATGAGTCTGTTTTATAGAGTCTCAAAGAAACCCCAGAAGTGAAAAATTGGGTTTTGCGAGTTTTTGGCACTAATTACTTCTTTGCGGTTTTTTTAGTACAAATTGTTTTTAATACATAAAATATTTCTTTCTACTGATAATTGGATGTTTAAATAAGTTGTTTAAACAATTTATTATTGTTTACAGCAATTTTCTCTTAGAATAAATTTAGCAAGTCGTGGTTTTTTCCGATTTTTTCAACTTGTTTTCAACTTTTCAGTTAGAGCGAGGCAATAATGAATTAAATTTAACAGAAATAATTTTTTAAAATAATTTATTATTATTCAACAAGTAATCGCGGCCATTACAATCGTTCAGCAGATTTAGATTTAAATTCGCTTTTCACTTAGCTCATAATTTGATTTTTACTAAAGGGCTCTACCCGTGCACTGTTCTTAATAAATAAATAAATAAATAATTTATAACAATATTCTCTTAGAATAATGTTATAAAGTTGCGGTGTTTTCTGAAATTTTCCACTTTTTGTCCACTTTTCAATTAGAGTGAGGTAATAATTAATTCAAGATAACAAAAATAATTGTTTAAATAATTTATTATTACTTTTAATAATATTATCTTTCAATAATGCTAGAAAGTTGCGGTTTTTTTAATATTCAACTTTTTGTCCACTTTTCGCTTAGAGTGAGTTAATAATTAATGAATTTTAACAAAAATAATTGTTTAAACAAATGATTATTATTTATAACTGTCTTCTCCTATAGTAATGCTAGATAGTTGCGGTTTTTTCTGAGCTTTTTAAGTTTTTGTCCACTTTTTACTTTGTGAGGTAATAATTAATGCAAATTAACAAACATAATTATTTAAACAATTTATTATTATTTATAACTATCTTCTCCTAGAGTAATGCTAGAGAGTTGCCTGTTTTTCTGAAATCTGCAGTTTTGCTTTGACTTTTTAGTCATGAACAAATGATAAATGAACATCGACAAGAATAGTTTTTTAAATAGTATTCTATCTTTTGAAAATGAAGAGTTTTTACTCTTTCGCTAATGTTTTAAAAATAATAATTTAGACAAAAATGATATCTTACAGTAGGGATAAAAACAAAGGATGGAATTATTAGAAGTAGGTGGGAGGAGTGAGTCTGAAATAACTTGTAAAAATTTTGTTTTGAATTACAACACGAAGTTTATTGCAAAGCGTAAAAGAAAAATTTGGAATTGCACACATTTTACTATGACCCCCCCCCCACCACCACCACCAAGGAGAAAACATATTGTCATCGATCATAATATACATATATAGAGATTAAAAAGGCCTCAATCAAATAATTAATTAATTATAACAATGTTATAATCAATTAATTATTTGATTAAGCCTTTTTTCTAACATTACTCTAAAAGAAGATAATTAAACACAATAATCAATTGTTTAAATAATTATGTTTCTTAACTTGCATTATTTATTACCTCACTACGTGAAAAGTGGACAAAAAGTGAAAACTTTCAGAAAAAACCGCAACTATCTAGTATTACGATAACTGAAGATAGTTATAAATAAAAATAATTTGTTTAAGCAATTATGTTTGTTAAATTTCAGTTTATTAACTCACTATAAGCAAAAAGTGGACAAAAAGTTGAATATTTTAGAAAAAACCGCAACTTTCTAGCATTATTCGAACAGAATATTATTAAAAATAATAATAAATTGTTTAAATAATTACGTTTGTTAACTTAAAATAATTATTATCTCACTCTAATTGAAAAGTGGACAAAAAGAGGAAAATTTTTAGAAAAAACCGCAACTTTCTACCATTATTCTAAGAGAATATTGTTATAAATAATAATAAATTGTTTAAACAATTGTTTTTTGTTATATTTCATTAATTATTAGCTCACTAAGTGAAAATTGGACAAAAAATTAAAAGTATCAGAAAAAACCGCAACTTTCTAGCATTATTCGAACAGAATATTATTAAAAATAATAATAAATTGTTTAAATAATTACGTTTGTTAACTTAAAATAATTATTATCTCACTCTAATTGAAAAGTGGACAAAAAGAGGAAAATTTTTAGAAAAAACCGCAACTTTCTACCATTATTCTAAGAGAATATTGTTATAAATAATAATAAATTGTTCAAACAATTGTTTTTTGTTATCTTTCATTAATTATTAGCTCACTAAGTGAAAATTGGACAAAAAATTAAAAGTATCAGAAGAAACCGCAACTATCTGACATTAATATAGGAGAAGATAGTTATAAACAATAATAATTTGTTCAATCAATGATGTTTGCTAAATTTAATTTAATATTACCTCATTTTAAATGAAAAGTGGACAAATAGTTGAAAATTAAAAAAAAAAACTGCAACTTTCTAGCATTATTTACAGAAAATATTATTAAGAATAATAATAAATTATTTAAACAATTACTTTTGTTAACTAGAATTAATTATTACCTCACTCTAATTGAAAAGTGGACCAAAAAAATGGATATTTTAGAAAAAACCGCAACTTTCTGGCTATTCTAAGAAAACATTGTTATAACTAACAATAAATTGCTAAAACAATTATGTTTGTAAACTTGCATTAATTCTTACCTCTCTCTAATTGAAAAGTGGACAAAAAGTTAAAAGTATCAGAATAAACCGCAACTATCTAGCATTATAGAAGAAAATAGTTATAAACAATAATTTGTTTAAACAATTATGTTTTCTATATTGCAGTAATTATTAAGAAACTCTAAGCGAAAAGTGGACAAAAAGCTGGATATTTCAGAAAAAACCGCAACTTCCTAGCATTATTCAAAGAGAATATTATTAAATATAATAGATTGTTTAAAGAATTATGTTTTTTAACTTGAATTCTAGTATTATTCTAAGAGAATATTCTAGTATTATTCTAAGAGAATATTCTTATAAATAATAATAAATTGTTTAAAGAATCATATTGGTAAATTTGCATTAGTTATTATCTCACTAAGTGAAAAGTGGACAAAATTTAAAAATTTAGAAAAAACCGCAACTATCTAGCATCAATATAGGAGAAGATAGTTAAAAATAATAAAAATTTGTTTAAGCAATTACATTTGCTAAATTGCAATTATTATTACCTCACTTTAAGTGAAAAGTGGACAAGAAGTTGAAAATTTCAGAAAAAACTGCAACTTTCATGCATTATTAAATTATTAAATTATTAACTCACTCTAAGCGAAAAGTGAACAAAAAGTTGAATATTTCAGAAAAAACCGCAACTTTCTGGCATTATTCTAAGAGAATATTCTTATAAATGATAATAAATTGTTTAAAGAATCATGTTGGTAAACTTGCATTACATATCTAGCTCTAATATAGAAAACAGTTAAAAACAATAATAATTTGTTTAAACAATTATATTTGCTAAATTGTATTAATTCTTACCTCACTCTAAGTGAGAAGTGAACAAAAGTTTGAAAATTTCAGAAAAAACCGCAACTTTCTAGTTTTATGCAGAGAGAGTATTATTAAAAATAGAAATTTTTATAAGTATTATTAAAAATAATAATTTATATAAGTATTATTAAAATAATAATTTTAATATGTATTATTAAAAAAATAAAAATAAGCAAAGCTGACTTCAGTTGTTAAGCTGAATTAATTATTACATCTCCCTTATTAAAAAGGGGACAAAAAATGGAAAATTTTAGAAAAAACCGTAACTTTCTAACATTATTCTAAGAGAGCATTGTTATAAATAATAGTAAATTGTTTAAACACTTACTTCTGTTTACTTTAATTCATTATTGCCTCGCTCTAACTAAAAAGTTGAAAAAATGTAGAAAAATTAAAAAAAACCCGCGACTTTCTAACTCTATTCTAAGAAAAAACTGCTATGAACAACAATAAATTGTTTAAAGAATTTATTTAAGCATCTAATTATCATTAGAAAGTTATATTTTATGTATTAGAAACAATTTGTACTAAAAAAAACCTCAAAAAATCATAATTAGCGTCAGAAACTCGCAAAACAAAATTTTTAACTTATGGGGTTTTTCTGGGACCCTATAAAACAGACTTATGGGGGTGATATTTAAAAAGTAATTGTTGATTCGTATTCTGTGGCTAATTGTGAAGAGAAGTGTTGAGTTTCAACTCGATTCACCTAATATTGACGATTCTAAATAAAATTTACAAAAACGTCTTTTTATCTTATGGGAAATGCGTGTTAAACTTCATGGGGCTTGCGAAATCTCTAAATATCATTTTAAAAAAAAACACATTAATTTTTTTGTGGATTCGAACAAATCTGGGAGGCATATGCATGAAAATTCGAAAGTTCGAAAAAAAATTTCTAATGCATTTTTGGACCACCCTAATGAGCACGTCTAAATATGAATGACTCGTTTGAATCTGATGGTCCATAAATCGAGCGAGAAAACGAGACAGTGCTAAAATTCTGAGAGGTAACAAAGAGGACGATATCGAGAAGACGATGATAAAGCGCATGATAACCTCAGGGCTTTCGATGCTCACCGTAAAAACCTCATAAATGAGGCGACGAGCACTCAATGCCTCTCTCACGTGTACTGGATCTTCTAAGGCAGACCCCTCGTCATCGAGTTTAGCAGGGGCGTAACCTGGATTTCAATTCGATGGATAAAGTTGGAAGATGGCTTAGCTATTTGACCTGATTCTCCTCCAGAATTTGCTTCCGTTGTGCTTTAGATGTTTACCTACATAATAATGAGGGTACGAGTATGTGGATCTGAATAAATTTTGAAAATTATGTTAATGCGAATATATCTACGATAGAAATCCCGCAGTATATTTATAGTTTTCCGATTCGAAGCTTTTCAAGATTTTTGTTATCATGTTTATAGTTTTATTTTTAGTACAAACTCTTCTATTCGTATGATCGATTATGAGCTTTGATATTATGGATTTTAGAGGAACAATATTTACAGTGGAGTCCACTGCGGTTACTTTTGTTATACTTTGTACTGAGTAGTTTCAAATCAAAACTTCGAGAGAGAAAAAAAATGGAAACAGTTAATTTTTTTTGGGAAAAGGAAATGTAAGGTTTTCTATTTTATAGTGTGTGCAGCAGGACTTTTTCGAATTTTTGTGAAATTTGTAAAACTTTAGTGAATTCTGTGTACATGAAAGTGTTTTTCTACCGTACGACCCTGCAACATAGCATTATTTATGTACGTGTATATGGACGCTAATGCTTATCGCAGCAGTTTTTCCAATATCGAATATCTTATTTTGCTAGAATCATAATCGATAAAAACTCGAGTTTTCTTTGAAGACTTAGTATGATATCTTGCCATTGATAGATAAATTTTCAATACTGTCATGTTATTACGTAAGTAAATGAAGTACTCTGGTAAAAGATATTGAAGAAGTTAAGGCAGAAGCTCGTATCGTAAAAGAAAGGAGCAATAAACAATGTGTAGTTTTCCTTAATATATTACATTTAAATATATCTTGGAAAAGAACGGAAATTTGAAGCTCGCAAGTTACAAAATAAATGGATCATTCCAAAGATTTTCATACGAAAAAATGTTTTAAAAAATGTTTAGATACTACATAATAATTTCAACGGCAGAGAACATATTCATTTTAATTACATTTTTCTGAAAGTAATATGTCATATTTTTTAAGGGTAACTACGGTGATATCTCCGACCGAAAGGCTTTAAGGAAGAAGCTAGGCTGCAAGTCTTTCAAATGGTATCTGGATAATATCTACCCAGAACTATTCATTCCGGGAGAAGCAGTCGCGTCAGGCGAGGTGAGAATCAAGTTAACTTTTTTCGATTATATATTCTCTCATTTACAGGTTCTCCAGTTGACCTGTGTGGATGTGAAGATATTGATCAGCTAATTCTGTGTGCCATTAATTGATTACTTGACTTCAAGGCTCTTTCAGAAATACGTAGTAGTACTTATGATTTGTAAACTATACAGACTTGTTTGAAATATTAACGCTGACATTTGAGAACATTTCTGTTTCCAGCGGCTTGCGAGTGAAATCGCACTAAATATTTCAAGAGAGCGGTTTAATTTTACTCGAATTGGGTACCAAAGAGACGAAACGAAATGAATTTCGCACCTACTAATGAGATTTTATTAAGAGCTTAATTTCTATAACTCTGGCGAATTATGAAATGAATCTTGAAAGAGAAAAAGCTTGCTAAATATTTGTGAGTTTGGGAGCTTTCCGTAGGGGAAGAATTAACGTAATTTAAGAAACATTTTAATTATAATTGTATTTTGAGATAAAGAAAACAGTAACGCTGGAAGTGGCATGCAAAAATCTCAGTTATTGCTAACAATCCCAATTCGAGAGCCTAACTGCCTCGCGCCTAGAATTGCAAAGCTTCCAGCTATTGTGTTCATGTGTCACAGCCGTTTGTTAGAGCCAGAGACGATGATTAGTGGCGACGAGTTTGCCGAGGAAACAATGCCTTTGACTGGGAAACAATACTCAACCACTGTCAGGGGGATTTCATCCCGATCAAGCCAACCGTTTGACTTCCGATCGAAAATCTATTCCTTCACATCTTCCCATTTCTATCCGGAACTTCCGGCGTTTATCGTATGTTTGTTTTTCGTTGTCGATTGACACAGTTAAAATCATTTGATTTTAACTGATGAAACTAGAGTTGGAACAGTCAGTTAATTATATTTACCGTTTATCTTATCCAAATATAAGTTTAAAACGCATTATTATTATATTATTTATCGGCATTTGGAACTCGAAAGTTCATTGCCTCATCTACCCGAGACCGCCACGCGTTTC
>JBAGKK010034812.1:0-10804 GCA_037177015.1 Euceroptres primus
TACATTCTGTTCTGCTTAATTTTTTATTTCTGCAATTTTTTCTTCGAGTGCGATGGCTTCTTTTTGTGCTTATTTCACAATTTCCCTCCGTTTCGCTTCAAGTTCTTTTATCTCCAAAACTTTTCGTTTTTTTTCCTCCGCGTTCAATTCCAATCGGAATAAGGATGTAATGTCACGAGTTTATTACGAATAATATTTTTCTAGTCCCTGTGAATATCGTTATTTAATTTTGTTACAATTAAAAAAAAATGTCAGTACACTCGAAAAAATTCCCTGAAATTTCCAGGTTTTTCCAGGTATAAAAAAATTCCCTGACAATTCCAGGTTTTCCAGGGTGAGTAGACACCCTGCATATATATTTATTACCTAAACGTGAATTTCTTTCAATATAAGTGGAAAAATATCATAAGTGATAGTTCGTCCTCCGTTCTATATAAATTTAATGTGATTTTGTCAAAGTTAAACAGCCAATAAAGGCCAGTAATTGCTTTAGCATCCACAAAGTACCTCGTTCCTTAGTGCACCAAGTACAATATCACTCCTTCCCTTTGAAACATTATTAAGGGGTAAAGCCTGTAACTAGAGAAGTTGGTTGGGTCTATGAAGCCCTAAATTGGAAAAAGGCAAAAAGAAAAAAATATGTTAGACGTTGATGTGATAATTTCCTTATGGAAACAAAAATTTAATTAATTTAAGCTATTTTATATTACAAAGAAAACTAGCTACGAATTCGATTTCGGGTGTTTTCGCGGAGTCTATATTTTTTGGTGTTAATATCATTAAGCACTTTGCTTTCTCGCCATGATGAAATGCAGGGTGTCTAGCGATCAAGCCATTTGAAATTCCCGGTTTTTTCCCGACCAAATTTTTCATTTTCCCGACCAGTTTTACATTTTTTATTTACAGTAACGTATATATTATATGTATTTTCTTCGTATGAAAGATACAATTAATAAAAACATCTTTTAGTATTGATGGGCAACATTTCGGACTTTATTAATACTAAGAGATGTTTTTATTAATTGGACCTTTCACACGACAAAAATACATGTAAAATTGACAAAAGGTCGAAACTGAAGAATATGGATATAAACGTATATATTATCCTAGATAACTCATAATTTCTCACGAAATAAACATATTAGCATTTTTCCCCTATCTTAAACATCAAACTACATATACACATTTTTTTTACATTTTTGCAAAAATAAAAGTTAATGTTCATTCATTTATTTGCTTCTTCATAGAGGAAGCATTAATTATTTTAAGAAAATTGTAAATCTTAATTTTTTTCAGTATTATAAATGATTAAAGTGTTGTTAATCTTTAATGAAATGTATTAATATTAGAGGTCAATTGATTCGTTTCGATTCAAGGAATCTTTTCTTCTCATGCATTAACTGTGAATTATGATAATGAAAAAAGTTTTAATTATAAAAATCGATTTTTCAAGTATAATGCACTGAACGCGCGGTTTTGTGCCGGCTTCGGGGGTTACCTTAATGGCCTTGGCACTACAGCGAGTGACTCTAAACGTAAACAAGTTAGGGTCGTATAAACTATTTCTGTTTGATTTTTGTCACGAGTGAAAAATATTTTTTGAATGTGTTAGTATTTATAAAATACTTCCTGGAAGATGTATTTCGCGCGGCACAGAACCGCGCGTTCAGTGTATTACTAAAGTGCTAGACAAAAACCAAATGAATATTTTTTGAAACCCTTCTGTCTGATTTGAGATATTACTGGTAAAAGTAAGCCCTCCAAATTTTATCAATTTACATATCTGCAACCGTTCTCAAGTTATAGTGTTCACAAAAAAGTGTGTTCAGAACATTTTATTAGACATTTATCAACTGACGAATGTCTATGAGGAAGCAAAATAATTTAGAATAGGAGGAAAATGTACTGAACTTATTATCGATTATAAGAAACATGTACAAAAAATTCTCAAAGGGAATTATTTCCTCGAAGAGTAGAAATTTCTCGTTGAAGCGGTCAATATTTGTTCAGGGTTTCAAACCTTCGTTTGCCTTTCGAAGAATGTTGCTCAAAGAAATACTTCCTCAGAAAAAAAATACTTTTTATATTTCCAAATTTTTATGTTCGATAAATGTTTGAAGTAATGAAGTTGCATTTAAAATTTTACACGCTATCAAATGCGATGTTCATAGATATTACCTACCAATATTCTTTAAATTAATATATTTGCGATAGGGCAATTATATTACTGAAACAATATTTGCAGAAGATCATCATTCAAAACAATGACTTTAGAAGATAATTTACATCATATAGAACATTTGGAAAGCAAAGAACAAGGAAAATTATAAAATATTATGAATGGATTTAATTATTTAATTATATCAGCTTGTCCGTGTTTTACAGTTTAATTGGAAGACAAATTCGGCTCGGTTTTGTGAACTAAAAGCAATGAAATTTGACGAGTATCTTAGGGGAAAAAATACCTTAATAAACAATCCAATTCTAGAAGAATTTCATTCGCTATGATTTTGCGATCTTTCTTTAAACAATAGAAAAACCTACGAGCTCTGCTATGCAGACGCAGCTATGAAGAGGAAACGAATCGAAATGACGAAGCAAATTGAACCTTGTTGAATGGCTAGAAACACGGAACTCTCAGTCGTTTCGAAATGCTCGACTTCTCAGAGATTGTTTTTTAGCTATTGCTCTGTAACTGTCGACTCCGTTGTATGGCTCAAGTGCTCAAAGTAATTTTTATGAACAGCTTTGAATTTTGTCTTTGCTTTTATTTGATGGCATTCCACAATATTACGAGGAATAAAATAAGAGGAAACTTATTCCAGTTGCTTTTTAGTACTTAATGTTTATGAAACTTCTTGTTTTTTTATTTTACTGTATTTTCTTCTGCTTTCCTACAATTTTAAATTAATCTATGACTGGTTTTTGAAAGAAAAGATGATTTAAAAGCAGGTTAGAAATGTTCGAAAGGGCGAGAAAGGCAATTAACGCGTCACCCTCTTGTCACTCGAGACTTTCGTCGACATAATTATGAATTATGAGTCGTTTGCAATTAAAGAATAGGTTAACGAACGTTTACGCAGGAGGTAGTCGTGCTTTCGATTCGTTAGTGGAGAAGATCCATGACTTTCATTAGAAAAAAAGTCCCACCGGACTGCGAACCTTCGATTCAATGCAAACCCCAGTCTATTGTAAAAACTCGTTAAACTAGCTTCGTTTTTTGTAGCCTTGCGATGGAAACTGCAAACGCGTGGCAATCTCGAAAACAATCTTGGAGAAAATATTTTAATTGGATTTATGCACATTTTTAATAGCCGCTAAGAATTCGCTACAAATTAGCAACATTACCTCTTAATCATGAGCAGTATACTAAAGAATTAAAAATAATAAAATAATAAAATAAATAAGCCTAATTTTATAATGAAATCATAAGTACATACTCAATATCAAATGATTTATGTCGATTGATAAATCGAAGATTTATATAATAATGATAATGCGTCAAAGTTGTAAATTTCACATAATCTTACTCATACAAGATGATTAAACAGAACTGGCAAATGAATCACTATTGCCACATTAACAATTTTTATTCAAAGAATAGGTAAATATTTCGCAGAGTTTTGAATTTTAATATGATTTCTAAAAAAATGTTCATGAAATCGGACTTAAAAAGACATTAACACAATTACAAATTTCTCCCAAGTTATTTTTTGCTAGAATCCGCGATTTTCCGCAGTACGCTCGCTGAATGTCGATGGCCATTTTGCCTTTATCGACATTAATCATAGCGGCACTTTTGCCTCCCGGCGTCTCGACTGCCGCGGAATTTTAAGTTTTTGTCCATCCAAGAAAGAGAAAGCGGCTACAGCAGAGGCTGTATTTTGAAATTGGATCCACTTGACGCATTTCGGTATTGGACCAATTGTTTGGCATCAGCGTTTCTCTGACACGTCTGCATACGCATATACAATTATGTCATGTTTTCAATTCTCAATCAATTACGGTTCATTTAACAATGAAATAACTTTTTTAAGTTTTTCCATTGTCTAATAGATTTGAATGCTCAAATGAACAACGAAATTTTCATTCGATTTTTTTCCAAACTCAAATTTTTTTTAAATTTTGTTTTATTTACAAAGAAAATAGTGTAGTGATAAAAAAATTCATGGTGATTTGTAGTAGCAGAACAATATTTCAAGACAAATTTGCATTAAGAAAAAATAATCCTTCATTTGCTCGTTCGAAACATCAAGCACATAAATCAAGTCAGATTTGAAATCAAACTTCGCTTTAAATATATATTGCAAACAATATTCTCTGCGCCCTACTTTCAATTTAGTGTTTCTACTGCGTTTAATTTCACGTCCTGTAATTTGCCTGCAACAATCGAGTTAGCCTTTTTGTCATTTCGCTTTCTAATTCTATTACAGTTTTATTCGCACATAAGTTCAGCATTTCTAAATCGATGGTGTAAAGAATCAAATCTAAATGTTGCCATTTATTTTTATAAATAGCAAAACACAAACATTTGCGTGGAATAGAAAGAAAAAGAGAGAAAATTTATAAAAGAAAATATATTTATCTGAGGAAAGTCCTTGCACTATTGCACAATAGGGCATCAACATCTGATATACTAGCGATAGTCCTTATTCAATCGCGGTTGTACGTTAGTATTCATTGACTAAACTGCCTAAAGGACGATGGCTCAAGTAAAGATAACGACAGCAATAATCACTGCATTCACCACGTGGTCATAAAAGCTTGACGGGTCTGCTCTATTCAAATTGTCAATTTTAACGATCGTTAGCTTCTAGAGTGAAGATTGTAATTTACCAACAAGGCTATTTTTTCTAATTTCCTTCTCGGTTACGCGATTTTAGAACGAACAGATTATAAATTTTATTTGACAGGTACCATTCAGTAAAATCATTTCTTTGCTGCTTCTTTTCTTTCTTTCTCACTGATTTCATCCAGTAACTCACTCTCTAAATCTGAATCAGTTAAATTTAACTGATTGTCAGTTAAACCATGACTGACTTCTTGCTTGTGAATCAGTCATTTTTAACTGATTCAGATTTAGAAAGCATTTCTAGCTAATTCGTCAGTGAATTCGGACTGAATTTCAATTAAATTGATTGAAATTGAGTCTCAATTCACTGATGAATTAGCTACAAATGGGTCACTGAATGAAATCAGTGAAAATTTTTACTGGTTCAGATTTAGAGAATAAAATTATTTGTCTAAAACTTTTTAATTTTTGACGTTGGTTGTAAATTCCACATTCTCAAAAATAAATTGGGGACGGCGCAGAATAAATTGAATAATTCAATAAAAATAAAAACTCTGAGACGTTCAAATAGTTCATCAACCTAATATTAGAATAAATCTACTTTCACGACTGGGGAAATTTTTTTAATTCCCTTCTTTCGTGATAAAAGAGATTTATACGAGTCTCGCGATTCAGTAGCTCTGCAGTCGACAATACATTTGCGCACGAGTTTTTCCTCTAAAATGAAATTGGTAAAAATCAATTACGAATCTCGGAAAATTCTGGGAACGTACGTGCACGAGAAACGTGCAGATTATTGGAGAAAACGAGCATGTGAACGACTTGGGCAGGAATGATAGATTCTGCTGATAATATCCAACGAGACGGAACGAGTTGAAATTATATAGGACGATCAAAACTTTTTAGCAGGTGTGCGTGTACCGATGAGGCGTTACTCGAATTTCCACGAAGATGTCGTCGTTTCCGGAGTATCGACCGAGGCTTCCGAAGAGCCCCACCTTGCTCCCTTGGCAAAGACGGACCTGATCTTAGACAAGCTACGCGTAATGAGGTATGAACTGCGCCGTAAAACTGAGTTTAGTAAACTCAAGCCCGCATAAAGCATACACGACGGAATTATTGTGTTGCTGAGCGGCTCTTTTAATAATAATTCTATACTACATTGACAGAGTCTTCCCCCAACCAAACGGTTAAGAGTTGTCCCCAGGGGTACTTGTTAAGATAACAGGTAACCTCGTATATAAGGCTAAGGACGTATTTCTAGTTGCGTGATCCAACGTCACAACAGCTTCGCTCGAGTTTGCGGTCATCAAACCCAGATTTTGTTTGCTTCGTCTACCGCCTCGGCGGCTGAATTGATTAATTTCAAATCCACAGTATATTGAAAAAAAAAACTTTCAATGCAATATTTTCGGTTTTAAGAAAGGGAAGGATTACAAGTCGCGTGATACCTACTCAAAAAACAAAAAAACAAAATCTACTTTCCTGGATCTTTTAAGGTGCCATGGTCCGTCTGAATTACCAACTGGATTTTCACTGATTTTCACGCTCAGATTGAGCCTAGAATAATTAATAGATTAAGTATAAAATCGAAACTCATTCATGAAATTCAATATAGCTTATGTGCCTGGTCCGAAAATTCTGAATTTCGATTTAAAAAAATCAATAAAAAGGCAAATTTGATATAAACACATTCTGACAGCTCTCGTATTTTACTTGATATCATTTTTAACGCTGAGAGAGACTTTCCCTGACCAGAGGCAATTAAGTTTTTGTCTAAAGATTATGAAAAACCGAATTCCGAGTCTCTAAAAGCCGAAACCGAAACTCAATCTGTGCGTGAAAAAATGATTAGAGAATTTGCGTTTCAATGATTAGCTGATCGGTTGACGTTATCGACATCGTGGGTACTGAATGTTTTTAATCACTTTTAACAAATATTAATATACAAATCTAGTTTAAATTTAAACTGCATTCATGAATTTCAGTGTAATTTAATTAATTAGCTAATAAAATGCCAAAATGAAAAAAAATTCTTTAATTTAAGCTTCAGAAATTCGCCACTGAAATTTATGGCACCTTAAGAGATAAGATACAATATTCTCTCAATATCGATTTCACCATTGTACTTCGGAACACTTTAATCCCTCTTAGCTTATGGTTTTGTTATTATTTTTAAGTAAAGCAAATGCTTTTGAAAATGTGACACAAAATATTTATCGTTGTACACTGTTAGAAATTATTATTTAATTTGAATTAACGTACAAAGAATACTGAAATTACTTCTCAAGCAAAAGAAACTTCATAAATTTAATGTACATGTGCATATTACATATTTCATACACAAGTGCCTGCAAAGTCTTTGCACATATATTGTATATAAATTCAGAAACCATTTTTTTTCTAACAGTGTAAAATAGTTGCTGAAATACAGATATATTAGAGGAAAATATGAAAAAGAATGCAGTTGTAAAATAAATGAAGAGTGGCACGATCTAAGGGACTAAGCCACATTTGGCCGATATTCAGAAGAGATAAAAAAAACTTTCTGAAAAATTGAATTTTCAATTTCAGAAAATAAAATATAAATTTTATTTTTAGCTTTTAAGTTGCTGAATTGAGACAAAAAAAATTTTGATTGGAAAATGCCATTATGTTCTGAGAAAATGGATGGAGAATTTTTGTTTTTATTCCAGATGAAGACGTTTTTTAAACTTTGGACGTTGTTTAAAAATCAATTTTTCAACTCTGAAAAAAACTTGCTCCTGAGGTATTGCAGAGTTGAATTGAGGCGTGAAAAGTTTGATTGAAAAAAGTTATTGAATTCTGAGAAAATAGAGAGGAATTTTTTTCGTTCGCTCGAGGCGCATGTTTTTTCAATTTTAAAAGGTGTTGCGTATAACATCAAATTTTCAATTCTCAAACGCAAAAGTAAAATAGATTATGGAGTTGCAAAAAGTTCCAAAATATTACAAAAACTTGAAAAAATGCCAAAAAATTTGCAGAGTAACATAAAAAATCCTTTTGTCACAATGCGTGTATTACAATTTATCTGAAATAAATGTATTAATTTATCTATTTGAGATAATAATATCATTTTCGATCAAATGTCGCTTATAGTCTCTTATGCCGTAACACACTGTTAAAAATCTGCGGAGTAAATGGCCAGCGGAGTTGAGAGTACAATTTTTCGCAGTATAAAATCAACTCAGTATCGAATACATTCAACTCCGCATATTTTACTCCAAAGTAAAATAGAGTGAGTAACAAGTTCTGAAGTGTATTCAGAGTGAATATAATTAATTTGCACTGCACAGAAACAAAATCTGAACCCATGCTCAATCCGGAGTTAAAGAGTCGTCGCGGGACTTCTTACGGAGTTTACGTACGGAGCTGCGTTCGCGGAAAACTTGCAGCCACATCATGGCCGCAAGTCAACGCGTGCGAAACTGCAAACTCGAAAACACGAAAATTCTAGAATCCAGAATTCTAGATGGTCGCATGTCGCGTCGGTGCGATTTGTTATTTAATATTTAGAAAAGTGAAATATGTCGACGATAGAAAGAGTGAGCTATGACAACCAAAGTGAGTGAAAGTTGTATATGAATCAGAATTGGGATACGAAGAATTCATAGACGCCGCGTTTGTATAAGACAGTGTACAAATTCTTAAAATATATTCTTCGCTTTATAAATTAGAAAATGTATTTTCATTTACTAACGTACGACAAAAAATATACTTTAGTACTTTGAATAGCTTTAATGTTAAAAATATTAATTAGTGTTTTCTGTAAACCTGAATTCCTTAAATTAATTGATGAGTTACGCAACTTTAATTGAATAATTAGAAACTTTTTTATAACAGAAAATTATTCATTATTAATTTTTCAATTTCCTTGTCTAATTAAAGTTCTTTAAATTAATTAATTTAAGGAATTTAGGTTTACAGAAAACAATAATTAATTTTTACCATCAAATCTATTCAGAGTACTGGAGTCTATTTCTAAATAGTGAATACTCCTTTCAGCGTTCCTTTTTAGTGATATTTACTACTTAAAATCAACTCCTGATGGTGTCGTGGGACAACTATAGGATCAGAACGGAGTTGATTGAAATAACTCCGGACAGTGCAGTAGGAGAGTTCTTTTCCAAGAGTTACATTTTAATTCGACTTCTACTCCGCTTGCCGTTTACTCAAAACTTTTATAGGGTATGCTTCGGAGTTGATTTTAACTCCGCTTTTTTTAACAATGCACATAACACCCTTCAATTCAAATTCATCAAAAAGTATTTCATTAAAAACCCTATAATAAATATATAACTTACAAAAGAATTATTACTTGTTCAAAAAAAAAAAAGAATTGTTGCAATAAAACTGAAATTTATATATTTATTTTTCGTTGATAAAATATTATGATCTTCTGTGGAGGATTGGAAACGCCACATCTGGAAATTGAAGCTTAAAAAGTAGAATTAACTGAACCAAAATAAATCTTGATTTGAAGTCGCCCTCAGTCTTCAAGATGAAACTGCAATGTGTGTGAAATAAAAAACTCAAAGAAATAAAGAATCAGCAAATGTCTCGTTGAATATGGAGAACGTACAATGAGTCTTGAAAAATCTTTTGCTTTTTTTATTTTAATATTTTTTTGTTTAACCAAACCTTCTGTTTGGTAGTTTTTTGAGTATAACTTCATTATTCTTGACACTAAAAAATTTCAAAAATATTTTTATACTTCAATAAATTTACGATCTTGCATGGCCGGTTTTCAGATACAAAATATTTAATAGTTTTCGAGAAAAAATTGAAATAGGTTCAAAATTTTCAATTTGTTAATAATAGCACTTTTTATTCTTTAGATCCTAAAATACTTATTAGAGGCAAAAAAAGTGATTTACCTTGAAAAGAAAAATGTGTGCCTCAAGGGGTTAAACGTTTCAACTTTAAATATAGGGGAAAGTTGCCTAAGACGGGGCCCCTTCCATATTTTCCGAAAATTTTCGATTTTAAGGAACTTCAGAAGCAAAAGCGATTACTGATATCATAGTTTCATATTTGCTTTACAATGTTCATATGCTTAAAAGTTCAAAAAATGTTTAAAAGATAATAAATTTCGATGTTGAAAAAAATATGTATTTTTCCCGTCTTAGGCAACCCGATATCCTAAGATGGGCCCACTTTAAAAATCAAAAAAGCTATGTAATTAAACACATGATATTGATACATTTTATTTGTAGCGTACTGTTTAAACATATTCTGTACATTTATGACATATTATTCATGCAAAATTCATTATAAAATGTAAAATAAGCGTTAAATAAGGTCTAAAAGAAAACAAGTATTAATAAAGATCACGAACTTAATATTTATGAAAAGCTGTAAAATCAGATCAATAATTTATTAATATAAAGTGAATAAACAACATATTTTTAAAGATTTTTTTTCCATGATCAAAAAACAATAAAGAGGTTAGAAAAGGTACTAATTATGGCGAAAAATTTTAATATCTGACTATTTTCCGAGTACCGTCGGTAATTTATAGATAAAACAGATTACGCTTTTATCAGCAGTTTTCTAGTCTAACCGGGGCTAGTCTTAGGAATTTCGCATGTTTACAATTTTTAAAATATTTTTATTAAACAGCATAGAAATTAATAAAACGTAAGTAAAAATTGCAAAATTTACAAAATTATCTATAAAAAAAACTTACTCTTCCAAATCATTAGAAGTTATTAAATCAAAACTTCTAAAACAGGTAAAAGTTCGTTCTCTAATGTACAAAAATAATTTTTCCTTTCTTTTTTCGTTAATTTACTTCCAATGCAAAAAAAAAAAACTTCGAAAATAACTAAAATTCTGCTGAGCATGTATCTTCATACATAAGTAATGAATATAATGTTTTCATACCAAAATACACTGAACGCGTGTTTCTGTACCGCGCGAAATACTGCTTCCAGGAAGTAGTTTATACATACTAACACATTCAAATTTGGGCAAGGGGTCCGAGGGGAC